>JXXB01036900.1:0-11692 GCA_000956275.1 Anopheles koliensis | reverse complement strand
ATTCATAACAATTGTTACTAGTCTGTTAGTATATTCCTCTATCTTCAAATGTTCATTCATCCATAGTCCTCTATCAGATGTGTATTAATTGACAATAATTTTTAAAATATTAATCCAATGCCATACTAACAATCTTTCTCGGACATGTAATAATTTGCAATACAAAAATTTCTATTCCAAAAAAACAATTAGCTACTACGCTTTGCACGTAGAAAGTGCACAAGTGTGCCACTTTCAAACTACTTGCATAAATAACCATCACATTGAATCGATAACTGGAAAGCAAACCATAACACCACCTTGAGAAAAGTTCCATTGCGCTGCACTCCGCCAACTTTGAAATTATCCAATATCTTCATCGTTAATTTATCAACTGATTGCACTTCATCCAAACTCGGGACATTCACGTGACCGGCGACCGGCGGTTACGATGGTTCGAGCCGTCGCTTTTGATTTCCGTCCTGCCATACTCCCATGATCTTTGAACCGTCGCTTTTGATTTCCGTCCTGCCATGCTCCCATGATCCTACACCATATTGTCGATGATTCGGCGATCAACGCAACTGCATTCCGCGATGCGATTCCAGCTTGTCTCCTCCTGGGAGATTTTGCGCTCCGTATGATGTTATGGGACGTGGCGGTTAGGGCTCATATTTCCAATCCACGCGGCGGAAAATCGTGACCGGCGTGTTGAAAAGGGAACGTCGAATACCCACCAACTACGGGGCGAATAAGTGAGCTCGCGCGTCCGCCCCGGTACGCCGAACCGACTCAATATAACGATGATGAACGGATTTCTTGACGGTTTGCGACAGAAACGCGGTGGTGAGATGAATTTGTTACCTCCCAGCAACAAGGACACACAGCACGAAGCGCAAAAGTTGCAACGGTTTGCTGCGAGCGTATTTTCGCTCCACTATTTTTACTACATTGGCTGTGTTTTCCTACCACTTCCCTCCAGCAGGACGAGCACGTGCAAGCTGGGAAGTGTACTATTGCACCGGTTGACAGCGGAGGGCGCGGATGAGTGAAACAAGTTGAAGCATAAACTCCTGCTCGTCCAGCCCCGACCGGAATGAAACCGTGAGATGAAGAAAAATGAAGTCTCAACGCAACGCTAACCCTCCCGGGACCAACAATAACAATTCGTGAGGAGCGAGCTCCTTGGAGAACAGTGGACGTACGTGTGCACGGGACACACCGGGATAAAGATAACTACTTCACAGCGCACAGCGATGAACAACAACAGACGCTACGAAAATATAAAACAAAAATACAAACACACACTTCCCGAACCCTCCCGTCCGTACAACGCGTTCCATTTTTTTTTCTCCGGGACACAAAATGTGTATTTATGATTTCTCTCGGCTAGTTTATGGTGCACATACACAGCCTTCCTTGGCGCGTCTCCGAAGAGGGCGCTAATTCCCCGATCTTTTCTCGTAAAATATGATGGGAGCAATATGATGGGAGCATATTGTTTCCACCGTTGTGTGTTTTTTTTTTGCTGGCATATTTTTTATTTATTGTTCCTATAGCATGAGAGTTCGGAAGTTGGAGAATTGGGTGGAAATAAAGTGTGCCACATAGGCGGGGTTGCCCAAGTGATCCAAGTCGTCATTGATTTGTTGCTCCAGCGCACACTGCTTTTGGTTGAAGAAACATTTCATTCAAAGTGAAATATTTCAATAATAAAATTTTGCACGATTGCAACAAATATAAATTGATGGTAATATAACGTTAAAACATCCTGCACAACTTTATTGGTAGAAAAAACGCTCAAAGCTCATAGACATAGAACAAATACAACAGCACACCGGGGAGCTCGGAAGGGCTACAAAAGCAACATCTTGTCCTAGGATTTTGGTGCAGATGAACGACTGCTGATAAGCGAACACCATACCGTTTGCCGCCGATTCCCCGTTGGGGACGCCGACCGATGGATGGAAAAGATGAAAGCCTACTTAGAAGGCGAAAATATGTGCCAGACACAAAACTCGCAACGGAAGTGCGGGAAACGCAAACGCCGGGCGAACAATCTCAATTCCCCGCACAATAGTACGATTACTGGCGCGCAGGGAAGATGGAGAAGCACACCAAACTATACTGCTGCCATCCGCAAAGTCGCAATGGCAGAAAGTTTATTAGATATTAGAAAAGTTTGCCACTCCAGTTCCAGCCCGAATAGAGAGCCAGGGGTTGCGCGCCCTTGTGCGCGTTTCGATTGCCGATGCCGTCCGTTACGCAGTGACGAGCGGGAGATTTACTTCGCCCGAGCGAGCTGTGTGCCGGAAGCGGAATTTCCCGTCGAAGTCTCGCTTTGTTAGGAAGTTCAACACGCGTGGGGCCGGCCCGAACAGCGAGGAAAGTGTGCGCGAGCGATATCGTTATCACGGGGTAATAATTATGCTAAGCGTGGATGAAAGTTCTGCTGGAGCAGCTTTTCTTTCTGCCGCCAGGAGGTGGAACGGACTCGTGCGTTTCCTTTCCCGTTTTCACCACGATCCCGTTTTTCTTGTTACGTTTGTTGTTTTGGGCTGTGCAAGCTTCTCTATCTCTCCCCTGCCGAGAGATAGCCATTAATTAGCTCCGGTGGGTGTGCCGGGAAAACAAATGATTATTTCCTTTGAAGATGGTTATTACTTTGCTGGATTGGTCGGGCACGGCCGAGTTGGCGACGTCTCTTGTGAGCAACATTTCCACAACAGCGTCGGGAGCTTTTTTATTAACTTTAGCAAAAGAAAGACAGTTTTGTTCAGGCGACTTATGAAAGATAATAACAGAACACACTTAAGATTTTTCTTTGTTTTAGATTGTTCTACATTGTATATAATGTTGAAAGACTGCACAAATCAAAAACCATATAATTTGAATTTAGAAACTAGCAAAAACCCAAAATTAAAAGAAAAACTTAATTTTATTATAATTAAAAAAGTAAAACCAAAAAACGTTTCCCAGCAAGCTGAAATACTGAAAACTGAACTGAATTGCATCCTCGTTTGTTAAAAACGCAAACACGTCTGGTGATTTCTTGAATAAAATCACGAACATTTGGTATGCACTTTTGGCAGCGCTCACCGTGCGGAAAACCCGTCTGAAAAAAAACTGGATAAAAAATCACACATAGAATGCGCTTCTGCAGCAATTTCCATCACGAGTCGAACATTTTGCCGCACTTCCCATGTTCGGCAGACTTCTTCCTTCGACCGCCGAATGACCAATCATGAACGAATTCGGTCGAAGCGAATGCAAATGACCGGTCCCAGAATGGTCCGGTTGGCTGGCCTGACAAACAGTCGGGTGGAAAAACAAATATTTTCATTAATTTCGGATCGCTATTCTCCGCCCAAGCACGCTTTCCGTTAATTTCAAATGGGATTTGGTCATCGAAGCGACACAAGCCAAAACCGTAGACGGCGTTGAGGTTCTCTCTCCCTTTTCTCGTTGCTACCGCGCACTATTTCACAGCCTTGTTAGACGGTCCCTTTTGTCTCCGACCGATCGGATTTTCGCCTTTCCACTCATTGCGATCTCCATTAGCTGACGGGCACGTAGAGCGACCCGTGGGAGCGCACCAGTCCTGCACGGAACCCACTGGAGATGCGTTATTTTTCTTCGGTTTTAATTTTTCACCAAACCGGAGGATAGGGCTGGGAGGGCCGTAAATTTACCAACCAACGAGCAAACGCTTGCCGTTCGTTTTAAAGAATTTCATCTTCCTGCTGCAGCATTGTTGAGCGATCGTGGCACACTCGGTGTGCAGCTGGTACGTGAGAGGACTGCATATTACTTTTGAGAATGTTTTTTTTCTTTTCTTTGCAAAGCCCAAAATAATCCCATTTTAATCGATAAGGTTTCCAAAGATGGCATTAAAAAGAAAATTATATTGAATAAAATAAATTAAGTTAAATATTCGCACCATTTCCTTTACAAAACCATAATCCAACGCTTCTCTCCGAACAGTTTCCGATGCGAGCACCATTGGCACAATGCTCAGGTTGTGCCAAAAGCCCTGCTACCAAATTTATCTCATCCCCTTAAAAAAAAAAGTACTTCCCAGCAATGCAAACTTATGAGAATCATAATTTTGTCCATTTGGAAAACGGAGACAATTATAGGAGATAAATTTTCATTCGCCTTTTACGCCGTGCCCGCCACAAAGGACCACGTCTTCGGCCCATGGAGGGACGCAAACGGAGAAGCAATAAAAATCGGCCAGTCTTAAGGGAAGCGGACAAAATATTGAAGACTATTTAGTACGCTTCGTGCATGGCGGTCCGTACTAAGCCGCCCGGACACCGCTCGTTGTGGATAAGGATGGGAAAAGTTCAGCCAGTTCGGTGGTTTAAGATGGGCTCTGGGTGGAAGCGCCAGTGTCGCTACGTTTGGCAGACGGATTGAAATTAATGGGGCCACACTCGAGACAGTATTCTTCGCTCCGGTACCGTGATATAGAGGGGATTTGCTGTGGAAGTGAGAATTGATTGGTTACGGAATTTTGCTAAGACTTTCAAGAGAACTATCGTGTAAAATGTCCAACGTCTTTTACAACATAGATTTTATCGCAATCATTGCAAATTTGTCTTTACCTTTCTTTATATTTCTACATCCATTTTTATAAATTGTATGTTCCAGTATGTTAATTATACCATCATTTCAAATAGCGTGCTTTCAATTAACTTGTTCGAACAAAGTTACAGCCGCATTTCCCGGACAGTGGTGATTTTCATTCTGCCACAAGTGTCACAGTTTCGCACGGAATCCGTTGCTGTCTGGAACCGGAGTTTTCCAAGCCAGCTTTACATCAACAGCAACAAATACTGGCGAAAAACCTCTCCCAAGGTTTGCCTCGGACGAGAACATAATCCACCCAAGTTTTCTCATTCAATTTTGCCCGTTGATCCCTTTTTCCGTTGTGCAAAGTTTGCTGCCTTGGAATATATTTTAGATGCTGTTTTTTCTTCCTCTCCACCTCTCTCCGTCAGCGCCACAATGTCACGCTCGTCCACGTCCAAGGGAATGAGATTTAATCCTCACCCTCATTGGAATGCCTCATGAAGTTAATCTCATTCAGCTATTCCAGATTTGTGCACCATCACCGGCGGCTGCACCGGCGACTGGGAAGCGATGGAAAGGAAGCGTCGGAGCGGCCATTTGCCGTCCGACCGGACGAAGCCAGTAAAATGCATCCTCATGGTGATTGCAGTGGTCTCCACCCGCCACGGGAGCACAACTCCCATTTGCGGAGATGCAACTATAACTCACCTCCTCCCGCATCATAAAAATAATAATCACAATAATCCTCTTTCACGAGTGTCACTAGAAGCGAACAGGGGACGCTCGGAGTGTAGGACCGGCGAAAACACAGCGTTTGCCAACACTGGCCAACCAACTGACCCGAGTGACTGGGCGTCCTTTCCGTACCAAACCATCCTTGCCCTTCCCACGAAACGATGACGTGGAGGCAAGCATAAAAATAACATTCCTTTCAGGCCAAATTGCGAGGGACGTCACTCGGCAGCTGTAGAATCTGTGCCAAAGGCCACTTTGACCAGCGAACGAAAGGGAAAAAGTGGGTAAAAAATGCGCCGGGCGTGGGTGCGAAGCGATGCCTTAGGGAACATACCAACGACAACCACTTGCAACCACACTCGGCACGCCACACTACGACTGGCTGAACCCACCCGCCGGTAGTCGGCCCACACCAAAACGGATGCAAGGAAGCCTGAAAGAATGGGATTTATCGTGTAGAACGAAAACGTGCGCCTTCTTTGATGCCGAAAGTGCAGTTTCTTTCGCTTTCCCGGAACGCCACCCTTCGGGACGGAGTGGGTTCATAAAAAAAAGTTTTCCCATGGCTCACGACTGTCGCACTGAAAATGCTGGCTTTTCTCCACAGCGTTTTCCGTTTTCTTTGAGTTGCGTTTTTGCTGATTTTTTTGAAGAGAAGCCTTTGTACACCAAGAATAAGGGACGCAACCACGAACCATCATTTCTTTTTTTTTTTTAAACGAAGGCTATGCATAATTGAAGGTGCTGGTTGTAACAGTCCCGAAGCGTCAAGAAAAGGCGCAGAGAAAATCAACAACTTAGCGAGCAGCGACACCTCGAACTGCACTCGAACTGCAGACGGTGGTCAGTACAGCGGTTGAGTGTACACCTGGCCGGTCCCTTCGCCAGAAGTGATTTGATTCACACTGGCTCGAAATGGAAAATTTCTTTGAAGAAAATGCCCACCTCAAGTGGACTGAAGGACTGCAACAGAGGTTGAAGCGAATAGTTCGTTTTCTTCTGCATTTACACTTATCCCTACCCACGCCTTTTTCATTACATTAATGGAGGATTTGTTAGCTGAGGCCTTTGCTGTTTCTAGTGAGCAGATAGGGGTGCTAATTTCATTGCTACCTTCATTTTTTATTCCATTTCGAGAACCCACGCCAGCAGTAGACGAATGCGTTAGTACAAAGATTGGGGTAGAGTTAAAGCATTCTAATATTTAGTACAAATCAAGCTTCAACGAATAATTTTCACAAAAACTTAAAATATCTATGATGTTTTCTATCGAAGAACGTACAAGATTTATCAAACATAAAACTTTTGAAATAAAAACAGCCTCGAAACCTTAAACACTTTATACAATTGTTAATTTTAAGCTTAATACATAAAAATGTTCAGCTTTGCGCAGTGGCGATATCGTAACCAATGAGGTTCAACCGAGGTGCGATTATTGGTAGTTGAAAACATAAAAATGTTCAATAAAAGAACCAGTGGATAAATAATAAATGTTATCAAATTTAATGAAAGGTTTTTTTTACATAAATTTGTTCTAAAGCATAACATAAATTGTTCTAACATAAAACCTACTTTTTAGATGAAAACTATGGGAGCTGAGTTCAAAAATTATTTATTCTGAGTTCATAGTTTCATCGTCTAACTCACTTCTTTTTTACTTTCTTATTTTACGCTTGGAAGCTTCTTGAGTGATATTGGACGAACAGACTCGATATCTGTTACAAAGATGTAGCGTTAAAGGTAGGCAAAAAGGCAGGCAGTGCGCCTTTCCTTTTAAACCATTTTTTGCTAGTTACAACTGTAGACATGAAAATATTTGTTTGATTTAACCGCACCAAAAAGTTACATAAAATTAATGTAGCATAAATTCAATCAAACTATAAAATGACTCAAAAATTTTTAACTGTCTTTAAAATTAAATACACGTCCCCGGTAGAAAAGAATCGTGAATCCGCCCCGGCAACGTGAATGACAAACAATGGAGCCAGTAACCGTGCGAGTACGTGTCAAACATACAAAAGCCGTAGCACATTGTTCCCCCCTAGCAGGAATAGGCTTGGGAACTATGCCCTCCACCACGGCGGTTTATGTACCAAAAAAACAACTCCTCTTACAAACTTAGCTTCCTTGCAAGATGCATCCTTACCCGAACCGGTGTACGAAGCACACGGAAATGAATTAATGCATGAGACTATGGCAGCGTAAACAGCGGCTGCCACCGGACGCGAACACCGGCAGGTCAATTCAACGCAGTGCGCGGAAACGTTTTACTCTCAAAGCGCACTCTGTGCACTGCCATGGAGCATGGAGGGATTTTTAGCCAAACCGAAACGGAAGGTAAACGCTACAAAACAGACTTTCGCTGGTTGGCTGCAGCCGTCACGAACCTTCGGCGATGTGGATGCGCTGAGCTTGATGGCTGGCGTAAGTCGTATTGTGCCATTTTAGTAAGTGAAAATGGTGCCGAGCGTCATCAGCAGCGCGCGGTACACGCACACACAGACAGGTGAACGAAACGACCGAGCTGACTGTTATTGTTGACGGAGTTGAGGTGGCCTCACCGGTTTCCGCCCTGCGTCTGGCCCAAACGGGCCGGTTTCCTCGTAATGATGTTGTTACTGCTCACGGGCGGCCATTGTGTTGGCCGTTTTTTCTTCGCCTGCCGCTTCCGTGCATTTACATTGTGACTTTTCCGACCAGCCCGACTGCCGGTCGGGACGAGCGAAGGTTCAACTGTTCCAAACGTCTTTGTTGTGCCGCTCGCAGTGCAGTTTGAAACTGTAAAATAGGATTACATTTTAATCCCCTGCACTATGCGGGTTGCGATAATCTGATGCTGTTTGCGATGGCCAGCGCAGGCAGAGGAGACGCAGCCCAGTTCGAGCAGTTTGTTGACGGTGGTAAGATAGATTGACGGTGGGACAGCAGCTAGTTCAACAGAAATATAACAAAACAACAGCGAACGTTACTTCCCCACCACACTCCCCGCAGGGCAGCCGCGAATTTCGACCACCTGCGAGCCGCTCGAACCGAACCCGTGCACTTTTAATGAAACCGGACTTTAATTACGTTGAAAGGAAAGCCTCGAACGCCCGCTGACTTTGGGTGCCAGGCGACGCGACGCGGCCAGACGCGAAAGTAAATCTATGGCTTCCGGTGGATGAATCTTCATTTTCGCATGTTAATGAACGCTTTCGATCGGTTGATGAAATGCAAGCCCGCTCGCGCTCCCATGGGAGGTAAGATTAAAATGGAACCACCACGGACCTTCACACCGCCCCATTGCCCGGCCTGCGATACGGAGCCCGCTTTGAAAAGGTGTGTTTTGTTGAATGGCAAATCCCTTGCCGGTGAATTATGGCGACGCGTTAAGTAATTTAATGCTAACCGGAGGGTTTGCTGGACGCGCAGGTGGCGAGAAGCTTATTGTGCCACGTCTCAAACAAAGCGGGAGAGTGGGCGCTTTTCACGTAAAAGTAATCCACTGAAACAGGAATGGCGATAATAATATGAAAACAAAAAAAAATCTGCAATAAACCTGTTTGGGTAAATTCCCACAACTGGTCGGGTTTTTAGCACGAATCATCGTAAATCGTAAAGTAACTGGAATCAATTTTACTCCTCTGTTTCAACCCCCAATTTGCCTTTCGCCAGCATTGGCGTGACCTCGCGCCGACCGAAGCGTAGGAAAATTAAATAAAATAGTCCATAAATTCACTAGAGCATTCATCCTCTTGTTCACCTTTCGGCACTGCAAAACTTCACCGCGCAACCATCTTCAGAGTTGCACTTGGAACTTTTTGCTCCGTCTATGTGTATGTGTGCGGGTGTGAGTGGGTGGTAAACAATACGTGAAACTCGTTTTCAAAAGCTACATCCCTCTCCCCGCTTCTCCCCGCTACTTCAACAGGCTCATCATGGAGCGAGTTGGAGGCAACTATCGTCCGTTTTCATTACGATGACTCCACGCCACACCGGCTGAAGATCCTGGCCATGGTTCGAGACGGCCAGCGGAAGTAACTTTTTCACCGTGTACGCTACTGGAACTTTCCTTCCAAACGGTCGACAAGTTTGCACTCGACCAAGTGGGGAAGCAGAACTTCGTTCATACGGTTTCGCATGACGGTCGTAGCAGGGCGCATAAGAACGTTGCGCCGAATGCGGCAAATAGCGCGGCCGCTGACGAGCATCGGTGTGATATATGTACACACACACATATACATGTACACCCCGTGTGCCCCGTGCACAGTGCACAGGATGTGCCGTTTTCCGTTTTGCCAACCCGGTGCACAATAGGCCTGTAAATTTCACTTAATTACGTTGTTATATACAAATTAATTAAGTTATTCATCTTGCACTTTTTAGCCTTTTGTGAACCAGCGGCTGGAGGCTGCAACGATGCTGGCAGCCCCAGCCCAATGGTCGGGAGCTCCACGGAATGGACGGGACCTGCTTCAAAGAGCTTTCTTACCGGCTTTCGGCGCTCCGTCCGTGCAATTGCACTTTCACCCAGGGGAAGCGTACCGAAAAGTGGCCTTACTTGTACACCGAAAGCACAACAGCTATCGCTATCTGCACACATTGTTGTAGCGATGAAAAACACGCTCGGCTGGAGTGGAGTTGTTTGCCGTTTAACGACAAGCCATTCCGGCGCTTCAAGGCCTCGCTGGAGCACCAATAGGAAAATTAAGATTCTTTATGCCCGTCCGTGGCCATAAACTGGTTGACGATAAGATCGGTTGTTAATTCTCTCTTGCAGATGTGATGAAAATATGCCCGTGTTACAAACATCTAGCCAGTATTTTCTCGTGGTAAACCGAAATCATGAGTCACACTCTTGAAAAAATATCCGTATGTTTGAAACATGGTAAAGCTTTTTGGAATTAAAAGAAGATTTGTTAAAAATCTGCAAACAAAATAAATAGAGTAAACATGAAAACAAATTTGAGCAATTATGTAATTATATAATTAAAACACTAATTTGAAAATCACGTATATATTTTTTTCTTTATTGTTTGATGCGTTTGCTTTTATGAAAAAAGAGTAAAGCTCATTTTTCAAGTAAATCTATGTATTCCACCACCAGGACATTTCTTGTATTAGAGATCAATGCAATTTAATGACACGTTACAATGCCAAGTTATTGATTTTTTTTTAAACAATGTAAACAAGTAATATTTCAAATTAAAAAAAACGTTAAAATACAAAATGTATTGTACAAATGTACAAATGTACAATGCTTTTCTTCAAGAAAATTTCTTCACTAGAAGAGTTTATAATCGTTTGTTCTGAAAATTAAATTTAAATTAATATACAAAATATCTTTTTTTAGAATACAATTTAGAACAATACGTTAGAAAAGTCTCTTGATAGAAAATTAAACAAATTGAATATTTTTATGGAGTTCTATTGATTGAAGTGCTTGTAAACGAGTTGTTCAAGTAAATTGCACATATTTTACTCTATTTTTCATAATTAATTATAGAACAATACAAAGCTCAGTAGGAAGCGAATTCGACAGAAAATTAGACAGCAAATTGCAATAAAGGTATCGTTTTAAACATCTGCTTTAACAAAAACTAGATTAAATTTCTAAATATTGCGCTACACCATGTGAAAAAATTCCGTCCCAATTTCATTGCCACCACCCGTTCCACACCATCCTGACAAATTAATTCGCTTCCGGCAATGTAATACAATGCTGAAAGTGGGCCACATCCGGTGCAAGCAATAAGTACACACACACACACGTACTCGCGCTTGCACACCACCCGAGTCCATTGTACCCGTTCCCAGGAAGCTCATTACAGTGTCCCAGGCGTAGAAAATATGCAGCGCGTGTGGTGCGGGTTTTTGCGATCGTCGCAAAGCTGCTACGGAAGCACAAAATCAAGTAGCAATATCCAGCGGTGTGCCGCGCAAAGAAGGCATTCGTACAGGCACGCAAATGCAAATGCCATTTTGTGTGGGTGCTCGTTGCCGGCTTCCCTTCCCCATCTGCCACGGGAGAAGGATCGCGCTCCAGCAGACGACGCTGATGGCCCACATTGTCGTCAAAATGGTAGCCTCTCGTCACCTTCAGCTTGGAGGCCGCGCAGCGTCGCAGGACTCGCCGCAACCCCTCTGAGTGCCACCGTATCAAGTGCCTTTGTTTGCGTGGAGCAACAGTTTTTGCCGCTTCACGGCGCTGAACCGGCGACCGCGGCGAATGATGAGAATGCTTCTGATTCATTATTAAAAGTGCATTATGGCAGGCTTTTGCAAGGGTACGTCTTTATTCGATGTGCTTGTGGGCATTAAAAACGGCATGCACACTAAGGTGTGCATGCGGGACGTGTGCGTTGTACAACGGCAAGAAAAGCATCTTGGCAGAGCGGATCGGCATACAAAACCATCGTTG
>JXXB01036887.1:0-16382 GCA_000956275.1 Anopheles koliensis | reverse complement strand
CAAAAGTGCAATCATAGACAGCAACAAAAACATTATGCATTTGATAAATGGGTGTCTAGTCGATTTTATCAAATTAAATGAAGCCGTAATTCTTTTGTATGAATTTCCCGGCAGTTTATTTAAAAAGATAAATACCGTATTTTGTATTGAATTAATAAAGAGCCAAACGCATACATAATTAATATCATTACCTTAAGACATACTTTAAGAAATATTAGCGGTCATCATAAGCGAACTAGACCTTAATAATGAAATCGTATGCCTGGTCAAAGATTAATATACCCTTGCGCATAATCGCCACGCGCACAGATGCTTTACCGCTCATCCCGATAATCGACATATCATTATCCTTTGCATTGGCTTTCGCACATAGCTACTCGGGACCCGATAAGTTTCATCGATGTGTCGTTTCATACAGCGAGTTCGTGCGGGGATCACCGTGACATCTGTCGCTTGGCATTAGTGCCGGCTTTCTCCCACGAGGCTGTCAGTAAAGCCGACATTGACCGGCTTTTCTCACTTCATTATGCGCCATATGACTCATTTGGTCGTCGTCGACGGACGGACAGCAAAGTTTGATCACAACGTGGGAAGTTTCCTGCCATCAAACCAATCCCCGGTTGAAAGGTTAACCACAACATCACACGGCTACCTTCCAGGCATCCCACGCTCTTCGTATCCGCCGTGCATCGCAACACCAGTAGCTGCACCAACGCGCAAACGGTAGCCACTATTGATTACATTAAAAGTTTAATAACTATTTTCCAATAGCGCAAGCGTTCATTTCGGCACGCTGGGAAGGAGGATTGTTTTCGCCTCATCACTTGAACGATCTCGGACGTTCTCGAACGCGCGTTCAGACGCAGTGATTGCAGTAATCAAATCGGCTTTTAGGATATCCGATGTGTGCTCTTCCCCAAGTGGATCGATGCGGGATATTCAATACTCAAGAACCAGCCAGACCCGGCAAAGCTCGCGAACACCACGGTCGGACGGTTGATCTTGAAAAGTACATTATTGATGAAGTCTTCTACCGCGCATCATCGATCGATTCTCTGATCCCGTGCATGGAGAGCACCGGGCAGCTTTCAGCATAATTCTAGGCTATCGCAGCCTGAGCTGAAGCATATAATTTTGAGCTATCATCATCTTCTGCTTTTCCGTTCCGCGCTCTATACCGGCTGATCCGCCCCGAATGAAATCAATGCCGCGCATAGCACTCCTGTACCGCATGGAAAGGAAAAGGCTGTAGGGAAAAACACGCATTTGGAGTGGCGCTCGAAATGTTAAGTAGGTGTGTAAATGCCTTCTTGGCTGCTCAGGTCGAGCCCTTTCTATTCATTCGACTAGCTGGGCATTAGTGAGCCTTTTAACAGTGTGAGAAGAAGGTCTTACCATGCTGGTTCAAGCGCGAGCGCATGAAAGCAAACGACGAGAATGTAATACAATGCCGAATCCATTCCGGTGGCATATTGGAGTATGTGTTAGCCATAAACGCAATTGTATTAGCGAGGCCACAAAATTCTTGATGAAGCATCCAACAGCACGAAACAGATTTTTCCTTCTTCCTTTTTTATTACGTCGGAAGGAGGCGTCGTTGATGATGTTGTATGGCAGAACGATGAACAAAAAGATTCGTTCAGATTTCTTGATTTGAATGATAAAATTATAGTCGAACGCACATCGCATGCGGCTCTTGCGGTTGAGCTTCCCGGTGTGTTTACGATACGAACTGAACCAGGAGATGCATTAAATCAGCGCTACAACCACACACAGAGATAGGGGGTGGCAAAAGGAAAAATTAATAATTCCGGATGCTGGTAATTCACTGCATCCTATTCATTCGCAGCAACTGCGCGTCTCCGCCTTTGCCGTGCGCATTTATGGGATTTAAAGGTCGGGACGATACAGTACAATGTTAAACCCTAAGGCGGAAAGGCACCCAAAGGCGGGTACCGCGGAAACCAAAGAATAAATTACTTGTGCGATTTGTGCTGGCCGGACTACCACATAAAAGGCTGCACACGCTGAAAAGTCCACTTCCTTGATGATGGAGCTGATAAGATTGTGGATAAAATTTAACCACAAATCGACCGTTGATCGCTGCAGGCTTTATGTCTGAGTAAGTTTTCTGTACTTGCATTGAGGGCATTATAAATTTTGACGTTGCTACTCTATGTTATATTCTGCTCTTCGTTCATCTCAAAATGCATCGTTCTCAATCATTATAAATGACACGTTTGTCTATTTTTAGTCAATCGGCTGTAAACATATCATTATATTTTTCTCGCATTATTTTTGCACAACCCAAAAGGCATGTAAGTAAAGCATGTAAAGTAAAGTTAGTTGAACATTTTTTGACAACCTGTTATTTTTCTCATAAAAAAAATTATTGACATAAAGTTAGAAGAGTTAAAAAAAAGTCTACACTTTACAATACATTTGTTAACACTGACGAAGACTGTCAATGAAGTTTACAAACAGAGAAAGGATTTGTTAGCATTTGTCTGCACGTATGTCACGTAGCACAGGCAAACGCAGCAAACCATGCAGCAACGGGGACGAGAGTTTAATAAAAACAAAGCTGAAATGAGATATTTTTACTTGTTTGTATGTTGCTTATAAAAGTTATAAAATATTTATAAAATTCTTTAAAATGTTTATTTATTACCCAAAATAACTTCCCTTGTTTAAATTTATGAAAGATGGATTATAATGAATTAATCATTATTACCACAGAAAATACAATACCAAAATATTCCAACACCAGCTACGTACAGATGATAAAGTAAGAAAACTATATAATACTTCATGATAAACATTTTGTATGTACATTTTGTAGAAGATTTTTAGTTCAAAGTTCACGCGTTCATTTCTAATTTAATTATTCCATTGGGTTTTCAAAGTAACAAACATTTGTTGAAACAAACATTGTATGAAACTATAAGAAACTAATTTGAAACTATATGTAATAACATATAAAACTAATGATATTAACTCATGTTGAAATACTTACTCTAGCATGATAATGTTGCTTTTATGTTACGTAAAAACTAGTTTACTTCGAGTTAACGCGATAATGCATTGTAATGTGTCTTGATTTCATCCATTATGAACAATCACTTTTATTTTTGTATCAAAATCTATTTCATCCAGAATTTTACGGTTGCGCAGCTGCAGCGTTCATTTTACATCCCAGCTTTTCTTCCACGTGGTTTTTACGTGTCAGGTATGAGTAAAATCGTTCGTTCAAATCTCATGATAAATACATGAAGCACAAACGATGTCATTCGATAGTTGACCAGCTCACTAATGACTATATCATCAGCGAGAAGATTACAAATGTCGAGGGCCGGTTCCATTGAACAGAGGTAAAATACCTTCAAATAATTTACTCGAAACATCTAATCAACTTTTCTCCATCCCTCCCTCGCAGTTCGAAACGTGCGTACTTTAATTACTTCCCAAAACTTAAAATCCCATTCCCCGTTTGTTCGAACGATTCGGTTAGGGAAACTTGGCATCCTCGTGTCCAAGCCCGCCCAGCGTCCGTTTCGAATCCGTATCGTTCAAACGCGTTCCCTGAGGCCACCAGGAACTGGCAAATGGCAAAGTGAACAACATCCGTACAGAAAGACGTTAAACTCGGAGTATCCAATTTGGTGCCGAAGATGAATCTTTGTACACATCGAAGAGCACGAACTGTCCGCCCTCTTCAGGTTTGGGCACGGGCCCTTGCAAACATAATTTAATTCTACTTTTTCTGTTTCGTTTTCGAGTCGTGAAGCTAAGGAAAGAATAATGCCAGGTTGGTAGAACCCTAGACAAGCCGTCGTATCCCAGGCAGGTAGAACAAGCACAGGTTACTCGTCAAACTCGAACAGATATCTATCGCTAATACCTACAAATTATCTTTCATAAATCTTACACCCCTCCGGGCTCGAGGAGTGAGAAAAATGATAGAAGCAAAGCGTCGCAACGATGGTGGATCGGACGCGGACCAAGATACCAGCCACGAGACGCGCCTTCGGGGTTTGAACTCGCTTCACGAAAAGGACCATCTTAGCCTAATTACATTCAGCCTGCCTATCGCTTGCGCGGGACCAATGAGCGCAGCACGTTTTGTTTTTATGTTATTTTCATTGAGTTAGGAACCTTCAGGCGCTGAGCAAAACCTGTTTTTTCATCTAAACTCTAGAAATTCGTTGTGATAGATTTGATCGCGCCTGGCAAAAAACGGTGCCAATATGTTTCCGCTTCTCAGAAAAAAAAAAAAAATACATGAAGTCCGCCTTGCCTGAGCTAAAACCAAAAACTTTTAAACCAAGCGCTAATGTTTGGCAGCCAGGGAAATTTTTGCTAACCAACGATCCGTGCGCGGTTGTCGAGACATGGAATAAAATTAATTATCTAACACATCTGCCCTTGCACTGCGTCTTTGGTTAGAGGAAAATGGTCGGTAATGTCTAACCCGTGAGGAGAAATTTTGCGGAAACTCATTCAAATTGTGCGATGGTAAGGATGTAGTCGCTCTAAGCGGATTAATGCCCTGGTTACCTTCAAGCTGCGGTTCTTAAAACGTGCCACTTGGTGGCCAAAGATGAAAGAGCATTTCCACCCACCTTGGCCTTGCACTCCCCTCGGTAATGAGATTTATTTATGTCTATCTACACGTCACAGATGAGCTGTGGTGTGTCAAAAAACAGCGCAAAAAGGACTTTAGGCGGAACGACGACTTGAATATTGGGTGGAACGATTTCTTAGGAGAATCACGAGGAAAGGTTCGCTTGTCATGGAACTGATAACTTATGATACTATTCTTAATACTATTTATTTTCGCAGCATACTACAATTTTGCACCTACACAGACTCGAACGAATTCCAGGTGGTGAGGCCGTGTGGCAGTGTGCAGCCGTTGAAAATCTTTGCACAACGTTCACAAACAGGATTACGAAAGTGTCTTGGGTCCTGCCTTGTATAAATCCTGCTTTAAAAAAATAACACCTTAAAATCAATGTTTTGGCCATGCGTAGTAAGCCGATGCTGGGACGAAAAAAATAAATAGCACCGAAATGGAAGCGTTTATAATGAAAATTAATTTCCCATCCATCCGTGGCGGTAACAAAAGCGCTAAAACCCGCTTAAGTAACTCCTTGCGTCCCATAGATTGCGACCTGGGCTGCTTTCTTCAGAATTCAGACACAGACAACACAGTATTTGTTTGCTATCTGTAGCAATCGTTTCCGATATCCATTTTCGACCTCTGTTCTGGTGGCTAGTTTAAGATCCTGTTTCCTTGCCATTACACTCGGGTGTTTTGTGCCAGAGAATGAAAAAATAATGGTTTAATCCCATGCGAACGGGACGTATTCTTTTAGGGGACACGTAAAGGAATGTTGGGAAGAATGCTATCTCCATTTTCAACGCACCGCGCGTGTGTATATATGTGAAAAAAAGAGAGAGAGAGAGCAGTAACGTGTTCGGCAAGGACAACAATAAACGAACGAACTTCCTATTTAGTGGGTCCAGAAAAGGAACAAAACGAAACAAAAAAAAGGAAAGTGCACAGAACGCCCATTGCTTGTAAAATAAAAATGTCGGGACTTCCGTTATGTTTCTTTGAGAATGTCTGTCTTCGGATAAACGGAAGGCGCGGCTGTTTGTACCCTATACGCATTATTTATGGTCCGTCCTGAGCAACCCAACAAGCGCTTCGGGCTCGAGACTAAAACTTCACTATGCTTCGCACGATCAAAATTACATTTCGATTCAATGAGCTCGCGGTGGATGTTGTTTTCATAAAAAAATATTAATTCGAAACAACTCGGTAGCCTGTATGATAATTATAAACCACAAAACAACCATTGGGAGCTTTTTTTCTATTTCCAATACAATCCGTAGTTGTCTTTGAAAAACAATGCAGTTTAATCCCATTCCGGCACAGTTCCTTTTCCAATCCCTGTTTACGAAGGACGTAACATTAACCGCATAATCCGGTCTGCTTACTGCTTATGCGATTTGTACATCCCTTTGAGCGGGTATCCTAAGCAACAGGGACATTTTTGTCTTCCGAGGATCGATGGCTTTGTTATTTTTAATTCGTTGTGGTTACGGAACGAACCCAATCGGACCGACTGGAATCCTGTCAAACAAGACACTGTGGCGTGCGAGGATTAACATAGCGATGCCCATTAGTCATTGCAACATACTATCGGATCAGGGCATCCTTCCGGGAGAAACACCGTCGGCATCCAACTTTTATTTGACGATGATATCCATGTGCATGATTAGATGCGCTTCACAGCCGGCGTATATTTTTTTCATGTTTTATTTCTTTACCTTCACCCATCATAATACATGTTTGTTCCCCCAACCAAGGAGTGCATTCACGCAAGGCAATGGATAAAATTGAAAAATCTTCTGGAACAACTTTCATCACGAAAAGCTTAACGAAAAAGCTGACAGTTTCAGTTCGTATGTAAGAATACACACAACCGTGAACGGGTGAATGGAATTGTATGCAACTGCAACGTGTCTTCCAAAATCTAACGTAGGATTGTGTGTGCTATGTGCATGACTTTTTCTACGATTTCTCGGGCACCGAGTGGCTTACAACACTGGTATATGCTGCGGGTATGAAAAATGAAAAAGACACATTTTGCTTTTCTAGTAAATGCACTTACCGTGACTCACAATCCCTTCATCTGCTCCAACACCCATCGCACTACATGGCGAGGGAGCCAACGTAGGCTACGAAATTGGATCGAAAATGCATTCAATGCACAGTTGCACGCCTTATTCAGCATCATTTGCTCGAACGGTGGTGCAAAACGAGTAATGTGCCTTCAAAAGGATGGAAAAACACAACGCAATCGTGAGTATCAAAGCTACAAACGAAATCGAACCAAAGGAATCGCAAGAAAATCTTTCTTCTTAATCGCATTAATTTTTTCTTTCTCACATTTTTTCTCCGCATCTCGTTTTTCAAACCATGATATGGAGCAAAGGAGCAATGGAAAAATACACAAACATTCAGTAAATCTGATTCTCGTCCTTCCGATGAAAGCTACATTTTAAATTGGGAATTTTTCGAATCTCTGAAAAAAAAGGATAACTTCAACGGAATGTGTCTCTCCTTCCGGGTCATGGGAAAACTCGGGTGAGGGCTGTACGACACGGTACCCGCTGCCTTTTAGATATCGTTCTACGCTACTCTTAGCAAAGATTGGTAAAGAATGCAATGCTCCTGTATATGGAGACAGAGATCAACGCCACCTGCGATAATGACAGAAGGGCGGATATAATTTTCTGCCAGCATGACGTTCATTTTTCCCTCAAGGTCGCTACCGTCTCCTCCGGGCCACATTAAACTCCAGCGTCATCATAGAACCATATGATTTGCATAATCGAGCAGTAAATTGTATCATTGCTGGCAAAGGAAACTATGGCCTATCGTCCTTTTATTTGGTTGAATAGAAAAGATCGTCGGCAAACGCCGCCAAGGAAGTAAATGGGGGTTCCCGATTGTCACGCGGGTATGCAATTATTTATGACCTTTTACCACACCGAATGTGCAGAAGTGCAGAGCAAAGTTTTCGGCAGAAAATGATTCGGCTCATTAACTTTGTAATTTATTGCTAGTTATTCTGTGGCGGGCGCGCCATTTCGTCAACGATAGGATAATATACTGACAATGGAGAGGCCAACCGCATCGATTATCGTTGAAACATCATTTGGTCGGTTGTTTAACTTTCTTCCTGCAAAGACTGCTCTGTTGCTTGCCTTACATAGAGAACAGAGTTTTGTCTGTGTTTAGAATTATACGACCAAACTGAACAGAATCAATCATAAATTGAAGTATGCAGTACTTGAAGTGTACCGTTTCCCACGGTCCAGTGCATCACCGGCAGCACGTAAACCAGGCAATGTATGCGCTTTTGGCAAATAATCTTCGCAAAAGTTGATGCGAAGCTGGCCGCAAAGTGGTTGCAATCGCATTATTGTGTGAACCGAATATATTGATGCAAAAACGTACAGAGACACGGGCCAATCGTTTCCCTTTCCAATGCTTCCACATACCATTTCTATGCTTGGTGTGAAATTTTCCGGTGGTGAGTAAGAAATTGCGACCGAGTGCGAAATTGAACTTGGTTTTTCTTCAATCCTGGCACCTCCTCCGCATGATCGTCTACCAAGCTTACCTTAGCACTTTACAAACTTGTGCGTTTCACGTACGGCCACAAAATGGTTGGGAGCTAGTGGTATTCCTTTGCCTTTTGTGCACGTTTTTGAAGCTAACAATATAAAAAAGCAGCATCCAGCCGGCTCCTACGCCCCGTGTTGTAACGATGCGATGACGCAGCGGGATGCGAACGGATCATATCACTTATCCGTTCGTGTGAGCGTTTGCAGATCGGATAGTTGCGAGAGGCTTTCTCGCTCATATTTATGATTGCCTTTTTCTTACAAAGGTTTCATGGGAGGTTGGTAGGATTTTTCATCTGTCGCACACCGGGGGCAAGAACCGGGTGGCAAGGAAGAAAAACAAGATTTCAATCCACCAACGTTCCTTATCAGGTACGGTCGCGATTCTATGGACCACCTTCCGTCGATCGATTACCCTGATGGCTGGCATGGACAGCAATTCCATAAGCGCAACACAATCACATTGGCGAGAGCTTCACCATTTACACGTACGTGCGGTGGCCATGCCGTACAGGTTGAATAGAGTTCGTTTGGTTCGGTTTTTTTAAATCGTACGTATCTGCAGTTCTCGCCGCTGGACGCCAGTAACCGTGTGGTTCTGCAATCCGATGGCACAGCATGACCGACTGTGTGGCCCATGTTGCGGTTGTGTTGCTACTATTTCGAAATGGCTTGACTCATCCACTGGTCCGATTTGGCGAACGGGAGCAATTTATGGATCTCGCTGTGACTCCGCTCTACTGCTGCCTTTTTTGTTGGCAGCATGTCCAGAGGAATATTGGACGCCCATAACAAAACCCTACTCTTAAGCCGTTGATCTCAAGTAGAATCATCAACATTTCGACATCGCCACAAGCCATGGAAACTCTTCAGTGAAGACACGAATCTCATGCTCCGAGAGCCAAACAAAGTGTATGATGGTTTCATATTCATAATTCAATTTTCTTTTCAACCGAACCATTAACACAACATTTTTATCTTAATTGAATCATAAACTCGGTAGCGGTTACGTCAAGCGGACCGGGAACACCAAGTCTGGGGGCAAGTAGTTCCGCTGCAGGGATGGTTGCCTTGTATTTTGGTGTTTCCAAGATGATGCAAAACTGAGTTGAGCGTGTTGTTTTCGTACCCACTTCAAGACTATTGCACCGCGCTGTCGAAGATGCATCTTTTCTCGCCGAAGCGATGCAATTTTTATGTGCAGAAGGTGGAAAGCGGAGCGATCAGGGATTTTTTAAATGGAAATGATACATTAGCCGCTGCTTGCTGTGCCATTGACTGCTGATGGCTTTTTGTTTCCAATACCACTAATGGTAAACACTTGAGTAAGCTGTAAGTGCACTTTCTTCGGTACATATCGCAAAGTACTTTACTTCCCCAGGACAAAACACAACTCTTATGAGATTTACGGTGTAATTTGTTTTAATTAAACTGAAGTGAATTCAAAAGTTCCGCTAATTTTTTGAATAGAACTTTTTTATTGAATGTTCATTATCGTGGTAGATTGTGAGATTTTAGAAGTCAAAGACAATCAAAGATTGGATCTTTCAAAATTGTTTTTAAACATTTATTTGAAAAATTTAAAAATTGATTAATTTTATTTGATTTCATTTTATTTTTTATCACGGCCTCGGCTTATAAATCCGTGTTGGGAATAGGACTTATAATGTAATTCTTTATTGAAGAAAGAATAAATAACAAATAACAAAAAATACAAATATTTTTCTTTGATATTTCCATTTTATTACAAATAAGCGAATTTTAGGCAAGGATAACATTTTTCCTGTACCTGAAAAACCTTAATCCGTATTACATCTAAAGAACGTAAGAAACTAATTAGCAATAAATATTCACAGCAAAAACAAATACTGCACAAGTGAGGAGAAAAACGCGTGGAATAAACTTCAGATTGTAAATCCTCAATAAAACTTCTAGCATTATAGTCTTCGCTGAATAGCTTTCCATTTCCCATCGCTCTATCATATAACGTTCAGCGCACTATTTTTCTTTCTGATCGCAATGCTTAATTCCTCGTTTGCACAATGCTCTAATTTCCTTGAAAGTATTTTTATTCCTCTAGCACCATGGTCTGGAATAACGAGAAAGCGAGTAAAAAACACACTTTCAACTCTTTCATCAAACTAATGGTCGAAACGTTCATCAGCTGCACAGATGCTGCCCTGCGGCACAGAAGTCGCCCTTCGCCAACACAATCAAACACTCCTCCATGTTCCGCAGGCGCCAAGAACGCAACCGCGAGCTGCAATGAGTCAAGGAGGTGGTGGTAAATGAAAAGAACAACTTTTCTGCGGTTTACAGTGCTCCAAACTCTTAACTTTTTCAGCGTGGTTTATTTCTCCACGCTCTTTCCCTGCACTGAGTTCGCGCGCTTCAATAAGGCTTCTTAGTGCGCGTACTTCAGCCTCAAGTCCACTCGAGATAGTTTCCGGTTGCTTCCCGCCACCAGACTCTTACGCATTCTTAGTCCCAGTCCATCCGCACAAACTGCCCGGTCGAAAGTGCAAGTGCAAACCGTCGTCGCTTGGATTGAAATGTTTGTTTCGCTTAAACAGCACCAAGAGGACGAAGCAGTGAATGCCAGACGCGCTTCTTAAGGGTCGCCGGATTGAGTGACTTTGCTTGGCTTCACCGCGAGTGCTTTGGCTGGAACATTACGTCGCCGTTTACGACTGCAACTAAAGCAAGGCTGGGCGAGCAACAGGCCATAAATGGAAGTGCAGCACATCAGCGCCTGCTTTCCAATCCGATCAATTAGTCTGCGATCAATGTGGTCAAAACTACTTATGTTGAAAATTTCTCCGCGGCTTCTCTTAAACTTTCACAGCTCATTGTTACGAAGGTATCCTTGCCGCGGTCCTAGCACGATAGTAATGAAATGTACTCAATTTAATCCACGAACTCATTAAACACAAAGCCTCAAAGGTTTACGTTGAATGTACGCCGTGTATTAGTCGAATGACGAAGGATCATCGCTGGCACCGCAACGTTTCGTTACACGTCGCCACAAAACCGACCAATCCATGGAAAACCCTCCGAGTAACCCAGAGTTTTCCACACAACGTGTCTCAAAACCATCCTGTAAATTTCTGATCATCCTCGAAGACGGATCCAGTTCCGTATAAATGGTAAGTGAGAAACCCAACAAGAGACTAGAGTGGCTGTATGCTGTAGAAACCGTGCTTTAACTCCCAGCGCAATGTATCCCCTAATCAAAGACAAGAGGACCGAAGGGCCAAACTCCCCTTTTCTCTAGTCCGAGTAGAGTATCTCAATAATCAGGCAGGACTGTATGGCGCTTGCATAGTAGCTTGCTTGTTGAAGGGTAGCTAAACGAATAAATCTAAAATTAATTACTATCTATCTGCTCAGGTCATCCAATTTTGTTTCTAGGCAACCTCCCTTCTGAAGGAGGCAGATTGAAGTATGTTTTCTTCTTCCTATTTCAAGAGCAAACCAGAGGCCCGTGCAGATTCTTCTTGTGAGTTAGTTCGGCTATGCATTAAATCAAACTTAACTTCTATTTGCGAAGCACTTTTGGGTACTTCTTTTATGCTCAGACCATCCTTGACAGAGGTTTTTTCCGCATGATTCTAATTCCCCTTTGACCTCTTTGCCTACAATCGGCAATTACAGTTACGGCCGTGAGCCATAAGTTAACTATAATTGAAGCGAAGTCCATGGCTGATGATAGTTTTGCTGGGCGATCTCCCGGCGTCGGACATTCGTATAAATGAAAGTGCAAACGGTACAAATGCCACCGAGCAGAGCGATACAACAACAAAACAAATCTTTCCCCGATTCAAATATTTTGCATGTACACTCACAAATCTTTCTTCGTCGAACTCTGGAAGGAATGGAAAAACAGCGCATTAAAAAGTACAAATGAGCACTTGAGGTAATGAAAACCCACCAGGGCAACCTGCGGTACGATTTTGGACTTCGCTCCCTTCGATTTTACCGACATTCGTGGTATCTATTCTAGCTACCGCCACCGTGCACAACAAACGGTTGGTACTTGAGTCCTTGGAAAGAAGAAATATAACGACGTTTTCACACAAAGAATGATTTACAAGTCATTTGGGAAAAACGGTAGTGCGTTTCGGAAATGGTATTGTGTGGACCAAGGGATGGCTCTCTCTGCTTCCGTTCCGTTTCGTTCCTGGGGTTTTGAACTTTTAGAATTAAATCGAGGATAAAATCGCGAGCAAAAACATCATTACAAAGTCCGCACAGGTCTGTTCGAGCGTAGGCTTCATAGACTCTCGAAGTTCTAGGTAGTTGGTATCAATTCAGGAAGATAAATCTTTCAGCGTGGTTTTTATAAGAAGATATGAGATCCGGTACTGCAATGAGTTTTACCATGATGAAATTCAATCTGTATATAATCCGTTCGAAGAATAATCCGTATTTACAGAACAACAATGATTGATATTTAAATGACCATTGAGGCGTTTTAATGAAGTGAGCAGTATGAGAAACATTTGGAAGTCGTACATTTATCAACAGGCATAATTTTAGTGGTTGAATGTACTTCAATTTGCTTGTGAGTCTAATGTTTTCTCTTAATAGTACAGTTGCTTTTGTTGGGTAATATATTACTTGAATTGAAAAATTACAGTAATTCCTGATATTCCATGTGTTCTAGTATGTATGTTCATTTTATAAAAAAGCATAAATTGATAACGAATTATGACCCAACATAGCAAAGAAGCATAGTTAATCATTTTGTTCGGAATAAAGAAAAATCAAATAGTATATAAATTGTCCAAACGTCCTTCGCTCTTCATCTATGATTTGACTAAAAGGAAATATATTTCCTTAACTGATCGTTAAATGAATCCATTTCTGTGACAAACAATATACAAACTATTTTTGATTTAAAATCTCATTTTCTTGTGAACAACATGAAGAAAAGGATTGCGAAGCTCACTTCAACTCACCAGTGGTGTAGGATGATTGGTGATGTATCGGTTTCCAGCTAACACAATTCATTCCCTTACCTCATCACACGCATCAGCACACCGGTTTCACTTCGATCGGTATATGTGCACTCTGCTATCGTTGTCAATATCAGCACTGCGTCAAACGATGCTTATATTTTCAATCATAAGACACATCCAAGCATAAATAATACCAAAAATATATTTTCTAGCGAATAAAGAGGATTAGTCAAGCTTTGCTGCATTTTATTTTTCCTTCTTCCACGGTGCCATGGTCCTCGTCCCCTTCAATATCGCCTATCAGATCACCCATATTGAAACACCCGCTGTGTGTCACGGAAGTAGCATTTTGTGTGTGATGCTCAGTGCTCCTGCTGTTTCCAATGCTACTGCACTTGTCTTTTGTCCTTTCTGCAAAAGCTATCATTACTATTTCATTCCATCCCCATACCTACTCCCGGCAAACAGCAAAAAGTGGGGAAGTAAATACGAGATGCAATATCCCCGTTTTGGTGTCCCTTTACCCAAACCAACCACTCGCGTGGAGTTGTAAAATCATTATTCAGGATTTATCAGTAATTTTTCGTTTCCCGTTCTCTGTTGCTGAACACTGTTTGCTGACCCGACTCGTCTAGCTGGACAACAGAAGCGTATTTAACCATTATATTTTGGTGTGAAAATACACTTACTAAAATAAGTACCAACGGTGAGATTCAAGTTTATATTATTTGCAGTCTTATGCTGCGAGATTGTATGACCGGCTTCGTATGACCCTCAATACGTTATCCTTCCTAACCACTTATCCTTGCCAAGTCAGTAAACACTCAGCACGCTGCCCTCTTGAAAACTGTTGATGGTGCAATTTCCAATTCTACTTAATAGCATGAAAAGCATTAGCTGTGAGGTTGCTTTGACCATCCCGCAGGCAATTTAATTTATTATTTTCTTAATATTGTATAATTTTACTTATTAGTTTATAGACGAAAGGAACTGCAAGTGCCATTTGCGGAATGATGAGGGTCGTGATATTTGCAAAATCTAAGCACGTAGAGTAGTTTCTTAACAGGAACATTTCCCATCATAACTCCTTCCTATTTTGGCGAGCGAGATCACCCACGGTCAGTGGAAAAAGTTTATGTCGATAGGGTTCATAACGACTGCTTGCTTCCAGCTGTAGGTGAAGAGCATGAAATATAGTTCATAACTACCTAAGCATGTTAAGTACGCTGTCGGCACGACTTTCGAATACAGGATACATCTGAATCCTTAAAGCTAAGAAGTTTATGAGATTTGTATCTTAATTGAATGAAAGTAGGGTAAGTAGCTCCTTTTTCAATTAAGTAATTGAATTGGTATGAACATATCGACAGCCCCTAAGAATAGTGTGTTTTTAATATCTATAAAACAAAGCATTTCAAACCCTCATTTCCATCCGTGTATCCTTTATGTTACGTCTACACTTTATGGCATCCTTATAGTTTCAACTAAAATACATTCATAATACGTTAATAGCGCCTTCGATACCTACCGAGAATCTAGGAATCTCTGTGGAAAGATTTAATACTTTTCCAATGTCTCCCCATGGCGAAGCTAAATGTCAGAAATCCGTCACCATGTTAAACATTAAACCTTAGCCGATAAATCGAATTTCAAGCAAAAGCCACCACCCTTACCGCTGTTGGAAAATCCAATAAACACAGCTCCTGGCGCGGTTTCGTAGCCTACGTGTGACTCAAGGGAACTACGTTGTGTTGTCTTATTAACACGCAGGATTTAAATCCCTATTCACAAAAATTAGTTTCACATATGTTCGCCTACTTTCCGCATGTTTTGTTGCTTTATAATTCACCGACGGCGAACTCGAGTCTGTTTTTGGTATTGCTGGAGGTAAATGATTTTCAATGAAGAAAGTTTAAGAGGGAGCGAACCCATATGAAACAGTGTTATTTTACGCAGCGAGCTTCTCACAATGTGGCAGCGACAAAAGGGATCAATGGTCCCTTAAATAGCACATACATACACTCACCCCTTCTGAGATGGGTGATAACAGCAAGGAGGGAAACTCTCCCCCGGAAAATATATATTAGATGCCAGTGGTGGTCGTAATGGGACGATTGTGTTTTGGACTTTTCCCTAAGAAAGTGAATTATGAATGAGCAGTAGGAATACAAGTTTTACCTCCTGGTTTGTGGCATGACATTTTCACCTCACTCAGGAAATAGATCTCTGCAGCCCACGAAAATAACTATGAAAAAATGCTCTTGCGCGGAACATTTACGAGGCGAATAAGCAATCGAGGGAATGTAATACCCAGCCACCGCTCCTGCTGCTATGGCGACGTGGAAATCACTCTTGTTTTTAATTTTCCTCGCACTGTCTCTCGCAAACCGACTCTCATCACCTTATTTCCCAAAGGAATGTACAAACCCTCTGATCCTCCCGTGACGGTGAACTTCACTGAAGGGGGCTCTGTTCGATGCAGCGTCATGCAATCAATTGTGGAATAGAACGAAAGGTAAACCAAACTAAAAAAAAATGTTTGCTCCGGCATGTTTCAGTTACTTACACGAGGGAGAAGCTTTTCCAGAAGGGTGTACTTCCTGACGGCAATGTAGGCATCGGAAGCAACAGGGACATTTATTAAATTTTCTCATCCGAAACAGGCGAATTCTTGAGCTCTAAAGTAGGGGTGAAGTAACCGTGAATTGGAGATAGGACGCATTGACCGTTGAAATATGACTATATTCGGGAGAACAGAATTCGCAAGTCATAGATTTCATCTGGTCTCAGGGTATCACTTGCTAATGAGGCTGTACTCAGATCTGCAATGAGGCATTATCGTTTGCAGCAATGTTGAGACTGTTTATGAATGCATGAGGATTAAAGGACTATTTACTAATAAAAATTCAAGGAAATGTGTTTGGAACGGTATTCATTTTGTCGTACCTTTAATTTGCGATATGTTTTTCGCAATGTATTGCATGTATTTCATTTATATTGTTATGTCAACATATTTAAAAATGTATATAAAAGTAGACTATTAATACATTATTGTGAATCTGTGACATAATATTTGAATGTTTTCTCCCAGTCAAGAATGTGTAAATAATCTGGTATAAATATAAACTAATTAGTTTGATGACTTAGGTTGCTAACTAATGAAAACAGAAACAGCTAACAGTTGCTAACTAATGAAAACAGAGAGAGAGAGAGAAA
>JXXB01036883.1:0-12682 GCA_000956275.1 Anopheles koliensis | reverse complement strand
CTCTCTTCGAACCGGAGGCAACTGTCAGCTGCTGGTGCTTCGTCCAACAGATCAGATCCACCTCACTTCCCTCACACACAGTTGTGTTTTTTTTCGCGTGTGTGTACGAGCGTGCTGTGACTGGAATGGAAAACATGCTCCGTTTCGCGAACTGTGGTGATTTGCGATCTATGCTTTCGGTGCTGTTCTTCATCGCATCGCATATGTATACGTGCACACCACTGCCACTGCTGGGCCAACATTGATGGATTAAAATTTTAAAATATCGTAATCATCATCAGTGTCATTCCCCAGTCACAGGGCGCTGTCAGTGTACGAGGGATAATCAACCCGGTAGCTTGGTGGAGGTTGGTTGCGATCCCGCCTGCGATCAGATCGATCGCCAATCGTCGTTTGAGGGGAGGAAGTTCCATTCATTCACCGATTGTCTCGGCGTGGCGGCGTGGTGGTAGTGAAGGGGAGGACGCAGTAACAGCGGTTCAACCAGCTGCGACATGGCGCCAGCCCATTCATGTGCCTTTCCGAGCGGAACTACGGTGGCAGGATGTCACCCAGTATGATGTGATCGTTCGAGATTGGAATCGAACGAAAAGTGGTGATATTATTACAGCGGGAGGAAGCTTTTACTGCCATGATGGACAATGTTGTATGTCCACTTTTATAGCAAAAAAAGTGGAATCATCATATAAAATTAGAGTATCAGATCATTATTTTTGTCATTCTGTAAAAATTTACTAGGAATATTTAGATATAGACTCCAGATATATTTTTATTAAGAAACTCAATCCCAATTTTATATGAAAATACCTCCAAATGGTTTTTATTAAGTGCAAAAACTGACTTAAATTTCAGTGCTCACTTCATGCCTCAAAACTCCCAACATCGCTCTCTCCAAAGTGTGCACCATCAAAAGCATCGCCTTATCGCGCCCGATCGCCAATCACATCCGATCGCGCTCAAAGCGAGCTAAGAAATTTCTTGTTTGATTAATTTTCCTTAAATTAACCTCACTTTTTCTCTCTTTTCGCCCTCATTGTGTGTGTGCCATCCATTCCGGCAGACACCAACGCGGCGTTGATTATTAGCCCGGCAGTCGGAAAACGCAACGCAGACCGAAACCCGGGGCAAGGAGCTGCGGGTAGAGCGTGGAGCTCATTTTCTTGCCGCCACGGTCCGCTATTATTGAAATCCCATTATCGGTACACAACAATAGCACAATAAAGACGCTCCTTCTGTTGCTTCGATCGCGCACACGTGAGGCAGCAGCGGGTGTGTCTTTTGCCTTTTATCTCAGTGAGCGAATGGAGCAAACAACAGGAACCCTTAAAGAAAAAAAAACGCACGACAACAGGCTCGATGCTGCGTCATCGCCGAAGACTTGGAAGTTGGCTGGGAGACGATCGATAGATTGAAAGTTCATCCCTGCAGCGCGACAGACGCCCGTGGCGGTGGTGTCTTATGCTACATCATCGCTGCTCGATCGATCGCTGGAGCCAATGAAATCAATGCCTTCGTCTCGTCTCTTCTTCCTTTGGGCAGGGGGTATGCTGCTGCCGTCGCTACTGCGGAAGCTCTTTGCGTCTTCGTCGCCTTCGTTGTCGAGCCGATCGTCTGTGTCATGTTTGTGAAGTGAAGTTCTTGATTGATGAGGGGTAATCGAAAGTTCATCAACGCACGCGGACTTTACGGGTGTGCGAAATCTTTCACTGCAAATGGTGCTTTTTATCGCAACGGAAGAACGTTCGTATAAAACCCTTCACTTGTGGTAGAAAACTTCGCACGCACACTCAAATTTCACATGTGCTTAACTTGCTCATGAAACCTCCCGTGAACCCTTGAACCAAAGCAGCTCCATGAACGTATGCGAGGTAGAGGTAATTGAAATCTATTTTGATTCAATAATAACTCTATACGTGGCAGATTATTAACGCTTCAGAGCTCGTATCGGGATGCTGGGTCGCTGATGGTGCACGGATGATGATTCGCATCTACCGGGAGCAGCCCATAGCCGGGGACGTGAAGGCATTTGACCCGTCGGAACACACAGAAGCCCCCGCGGAACGATCGGCACGTACACCGCCCGAGACCTTGAAGTCCTTGAAGCTCCCGGAGGCTGGCGGAAGGAATGAATATAAATTGTAATTTTCACTTTATTAGCATCGCTCCATGAGCCACGATCACCCGGTCCGGTGCGCTCTATTGATTTCTTTGCACTTTGCCGCCCTTTTGGAAGGAATAGCTAGGGTGCTGTTGCTTCCACATCCTCCGCTCGGCTTCCATTGAACGCGTGCCGTCGACCGTTCCGGCTCCCCGGGAGATCCCCACTCCTACTCTTTTGCCGCACCGTTTCTGATCAAGACGAATGGCCAGATCTTATGATCGATGCTGTGGAGATTGTTGTCTCTGTGTGTATGTGTGTGTTTGGAGGGATCGTAACACAACCAACGGCACGCCACCAGATAAGAGAGTGTAATTGCACGATCTAATTCAACCCTTGCCGCCGTGAGTTGGCATGATCGTGGTACATCCGGACATAGTCGCGGTCGCGGCATATCGATTACAACGTGTGGTGTTTGTGTCTGTGTGTTATTGTGCGGAGATCGCTGTGCTAAGCCTCTGCCTTGCATCATCCCTAGCGTCCAGCGCCACGTGCAGAACCTCGCACTGGCAGAGGATGATTAAGGTCAGCATAATCAGACGCTTGAATTACAGCTTGCTGTGTGTGTCGGTGGTGCCGATGACTCCTTCTCACCTGAAACCGGCTACCTGAACTGCCGTGCCGCGTTCCAGTAGCGATCCAAGCATCGATCGACGATTTCCTCCCGCCGCATCCATTGAATTGTGGCACTTTGTTGTGGTCCCCGTGGTTGCTGTCCGTGCTGCGGAAAGCCGTTGGCTTGATTATTTTGTTCCGATGTTCCGGAAAATTACCACCACCATTAGATGGATTCTGGTGCTGCAATTGCACGATCGCGTGTGCAATTTTCGTTCCCCTTCCCGTGGCTTTGTGTTTTGATCGTCACGTTTCACCTGACGGGGCGTTCTACAATGTCACGGTGCCGTTCGAAGCAGTTTTTAACAATCGAAAGAAATATGACCGACCCGGAGCGATCAAACGACCATTGAAAGCCCGTCAGAAAGATCATTCCAATGTCGGTGTCAAATGGAAGCACCAATTATCGCCTTTGACGGCATTCCGACCGCCAGGCCCAACCGAATGCGACCCTGCCACGTCCCGAAAATGGATACATTATCATAAATCCGATGAGCTTACAACGAATTTCCCAGATGCTTATCGGCAAACAACGCCGGAGCGATTCGGAAACTTCATAAGTACCCAAACGCGATCGCTTGCCTATCGCCTTTTGCCTCTCCACTCGCCCCGTTTTCTCCGTAAGCTCTCCAGCGGCCAATCTATTCACACACGCACACGCCTGTCATATTCCCTCCGGTTCGAAAACACAATATTCGGGCTCTAATAAAAATGCTTTTAAGGAAGACGACTGCTCGGGCTATTTCATGATCTTGATATGCGCTTCGACGTATCGGAGTCCCTTACGGGGTCCGTAGAAGCTACCTACCCCACCGTTCCCTGTCCCATCGATGCCACCGCTATCTTCCGATTCGGATCTTCTCGCCCCGGCGTTGCCGATCGGGTTGCCACAAACACAATCGACCAACAACGGACGCTTTTCTAGCGATGTTTTATTGATTTTTCTCCGCCCGAGCCGCTGTCATTTGCGCCGTTCGTTTTGGGGGAACTGGTGAAGGAGGGGACGAATCGAACACATTCAATCGGGTCGAAACGGCAAAGAAGCCAATAAGAATCAAATCAAATCAATTTTACGAGCGCACCCCGTAGCATGGCCCTCGTCCGATCTGACACATCTAACTCCTCGCCTCGTGTGACCTGTAACGGCTCATCGAGGGTGCTGGGGGTCGATTGGGTACGGACGCCAAACTAATCCCGCCTTGCGCTTCGCGTAGACAAACAAATAAAAACAACCGAGCGCTCGCAGCCACACGGGATGACTGTTCGCGTTTGATGACAGTTAATGAATAATAATGACACCGAGCGCTGCCGCGCGACGGATTTTGACGAGCTAAACGGCAGCTTCCTGATGAGTCGTTTATGATGTGCTTTTTTTCGGCCCCTTCATCGTTGTCGTCGTTGATTGTTGTCCATTAGTTGTTGGCTTCTTTTGGAGCACCACAGCTGGTACTAAAACGATCGTAATGTTGTTGTGTTTTTCAATCTTTTCCCGAAAAAAAACGTATGAAATGCGTTGCCATAACACAACCCACCGAACGCGTTTCGTTTAACGCAACTTACCGGCTTATGTGAGATCTGGTGAGATTATGTGTAATTTTCATTCGCTCCATCAATACAGATCGTTTTATATCAATTTTTGCCATCATTGGCCAAATAAAATAAAAATGTTACCATAGTCGGTACAGTAAGCGACGAAGCTCACGTCACAAAAACGTTCGTTCTCTTTCCCCTTACGCTCACTCAGCCGAACAAAACGAATCAAATCCGGAGGTGGGCGCACAATCATCGTCAGCTCATCATGTGGCTTCCCACGAAATCGTTCGCCACTCGGCACGGGGCTCGATCGGGGCTCGAAACCCGTGCGCGACCTCGCAACCGACGCCGATCAAACAATAAAAGCATTGATTGCAAACAAACGCAACAAACAAATCATTAATCATCAGGCTAATAGAAGAGAAATTTCTCTCCTCCTTTCGGTCCGAACGGCGGGACCGAATCGCTGACTGGTCGAATGGGCCATCCGTGTGTAGTGTTTGTGTCTTATCTTCTCCCAGCGGCCGAACAAATGGAGCGCGTTCGTCGCTTTATCGGACGTTGAGTTCTTTTATGCTTCACACTTCTCGCCGCACCCTGCCGAAGCAGTAGCGTGCCAAACGCGAATTCCTGCCACGGTTGCTACATTGTTGCAGCAAATCGTCTGCAGATGCGTCCTGTTTAACAGTACAATTTATTGCGCTCTATAGCTTTGAGCTGTATTTAATTATTCAATTATTTGATTATTTTATTTAACGTGTGAGCGAAAAAATTCACACACTTAACCGGCTTCCGTTACAACACATTATCGTATAAAGAGCGACACTTTAGGGCGATCCATGTGCACAGCCAATGACGGTGTCCAAAAGGTCGATGGAGAGTTTTATTCAAAGCACAACTCCTACACCACCTCCGATACCGATCGTATCGCATTGTCACCGGCTAAAACAAACGCTCCGTGGTTAGATTTTTCTCCGCGCGCTAGTTCGCAATAGCCACCGAGCGTCCCTTGTATGGACCGATCGCTCACGGGTCAGCCCCATGCAGGCCAAACCAATTGGCTATAACTTACAAAACAATTGTTTTGCCAAATCTGCATATCGACGCGGACGCAGCGCACTTCCCGATTTCCATATTCATAACGACACTGGCCGCCGCTCCAAAGCCGGCAAGGTGGCGAATGCACAGCCACCCCTACTGCACACAGATTAGGTCAATCCGGCTAGCGCTCCCGTAAATCAACAAGCGTGCTTTGGGGGTGCAAAAAAATGTGCCACCCTCCGCTAAACAACTCCTAACTTACGCGCCGTTCCGGAACACCGCACCGTACGCTGCCAGCTTTCCTGACACACGAGAAAGTGTCCCCCAATGCGGGACCGTTTCTACGCCCGTGCCCAAAGAATGGCACGGACCACAAACTCCTTTTCGGGCTATTTTTCATTCACTGCACCCGCTGCGTTGCGTTGCGATCTGCGGCGATCATATCGTCGGGGCATGTTTTGATTTTAACATTAAACATAAATATTAACCCTTGCTCCTGCTCCGGTACCGGGTGCCGAAGGAAGCTGTAACAAATACTCAATTATGCCGTATTTGGGTGCTAATTTAAATTTTATTGTTTCGGTGCGATGTTAGTGCGCGCAGTGGTGCAGTAGCAGTTCTTTACTAGTTGGCACCGATTGTGATCGTGGAAAGTTGGTTCGGAGGGTTTTCCTTCCGCCCATTTTGCTATCGGTGGGTGGAACCCATACAACGGTTAAGGGCATTCGGGAGTGATGTTTTACAACGAATAGCTTATTGTTTGCGATGGAATTCCGAGTGCTTAGAATTTCGACAAGTTATTAGAAAGTAAAACCATCCTCCAAGCCCAGATTTTCCGGTTTTATTTTGTTTTTACCATTCAATTTTTACATTTACATAAAGTTTGTATATCACTCCGTTATTTGGTTCCATTCTTGTTCCTGCCTATTTAATACCCCGTCAAAAAGTATTTATGATTTCAATTTCAAATTAACTCAAAATAAACAAAAAATCTCCTCAAACACCTAAGGTCTCTGTAGCGTGACAGTTAAAAGTGTGTAAAATATAATAAAAACCGTCATCACACAGTGCGCAAAGTAGAGCGCAACTCTTTCGCGAACAAAACGAAAACCGTGACACCCGGAGCATGAGGGATCAGCTAGTAGATCGGTCGGTTTCAGCTGGTTTGCGTTTTTATTTATGACCCTGGTTTAACCCGTTTGCACCTTCTTCGGGAGGTTAGCGTCTCCGCTGACCACGCTACGGAAGACTACCGTTTCGGCCCCGTTTTTGGCCCCGTTATCCAGTGCCGCTTCAAATCCAACCCCGGTTGTGACACTTGCGAGTGCGCAAGGCGTGCACAAATCCACACTGGCGTGCAATCGTTTCTCAACCCAGCCAGCCCGTTTCTAGCCGACCCCATGTGCACCGCAAGATAAACGGTGGTTAACTTAAATCATACGTACAATAAATATAAATTGTCATTTCGCGCTGCACACGACGCGTCGGCGACAACAGCAACAACAACAGCCGGGCAAACGAACGAGCAAAGGTCCGGGACCGCCAGCATGACCCTTTTCGCTGAACCATGTCGCTGGGCGCGCGCGCGCGCGTCGCCGAGGTGTTAAATTGAACTTTTATTGGGTTTGGATTGGTGTGTCGCGAACGATTGCCGTTGAGTGATATTGGAACCGCAGGGTCCAAAACTGGCGACTTTTTGCGACCCCACGGTATGCGTGAGAAAATAATGCACCCCAACAATGTATGCCGCGATTCGTGCAATACCTGCAAAGCGTCGTGTTCGAACACAAACACACGACACAACACGGTGGCTGGGTGGTGTGACCGTCGGGTATTAATCATTCGTCTGCTGACGAGGAATGCTCGACAAAACACGTGGGTATTTCCAGTGACATTCGTGGTGAAGAATTCGTGCTGCTTAGGACCGCAATTAATGCGCTATTCTACTTGCACTTCCTGTGGATTGAAGCAAATGGCTCCGAAACAACAATCAATATCGATCTTCTTCGGTGGCCCACCCCGCCGGTTGTAGAGCACAAATAGAGACGTTCAACGATTTAATTGTTCCCTGAACAACTTCTCCAGAATCGTTTCCCCAGCGTGCTGAGAGAAGCTCAGGCTAAGAATTTTCCAACCGAAAGCCGTCTCGATTATCATTTCTTTCGAAAGCTTCTCATCTGGATGGCCCATCCTAGCATGAGATCGGACTCTGGCCCTTCTCGTCGCAGTCGTGCGTCAAATGAAATTAGTTTCCTCGCCACCATCGCCACGCCACGCCGTGCCTCATTTAATCAAACATTACAATCACCTGTATTGTTTAGATTTTTAATTTATCATCGCACCGGAGCACCGGAGAAGAATATCCCGATGCCGTGTAGACACGACGTTGCCCACGGTGCCGGTGGGAATTGTTCACGCGCAATCTCACTCCGATCCCGCTTCCGAGCCGGCTCCCGACGACGGCGACGACGACGCTATGGGTTGCCGTGAAATTTATGTTTACTCATGCACTTGATCGTTTTGTCGATCGTTCGTCCTCCTCCTGCTTCCCTGCTTCTCCTGCCAGGATCCGTGAACCGAGCCCCGGTTTCGAGTATCATCGCCACCACCACGCGGAGTCAAGTGTGCCGCCGGCGACGGTCAAACTTCACCTCGTAATCCTCGTGGCACCGCTTATGACTCTCATATGTTTTGTTTGTTTGTGCTTTTACTGGCTGGAGGTGGACCGTTCACAACGCTGTCGGAAAAAAGGGGGCGGGAAGGGAGAAAAGAAAAATGATGTGGATCTTTGCCCAATTTTCTACGTTCGATTTGCTTCGATGCAGAAAATATTACCACCTTTCTGAAAACCTCACCAACAAAAACCAAAAAAAAAATCACGAACGGAATTTCGCGAATTTACGCGACGCCGGACCGGGCCATTCCGGCCAGCGATAATGTTTTTCGAGCACGATTTGCGCAGATACACAAAAACAGCGCCTGCTTCGACAGCCGGCTGATCGATTTTACTCACGCTTCCCACCACAGCCACTGCTTCGAAAACTCCGCTAATGAAGCAATTAATTATGGCCACAAATTAAGCCATTACGCGTCGCAGCAAGGACGTCGCAGCGGTAGTGTCGTTTGAATTATTGAAATTTATATTTATTCCACCATTTAATGGCACCCAGAGCGTAGAATGGTGCGAGTAGCGAGGGCACGGAAAAAAAACTATACACACTCACCTCGACTGCGCCAACTCATTTGCGATGCATCTCCGGCTCGAGATTGAGGATTGTCCAGGATTATGTCGGCCCCGGATGCGCCTGATGGTGGCTTGTTTGTGGAAGATTAAGCGCCATTGCCGACCGACTGCAGCAACAACAAAAAAAAACGAAGGAAAAATGCTAACCATAATTGTCTCATTACACTCACCATCTTCAAAGCCGTTGCGACAAGCTGCAACTGCAACAAACTAACCCGCCGGAACACTGGAAGCTGACGCGTCGTCGTGGCGTTCATTATTAAATTAAGTAAATTGAACCACGACCGCAGCGATGCCCTGCCACTAGGCACCTGTAGTTCTCGAAGACCGGTGAAAGAAAATCGCCACCCCGTGCAAATAATGCAAGGCGCGAGGCGTAGCGCGAGTCTAATCGTCGTTCCCGTTTGATACACCTTTGCGTCGGGGCGGGAGAGACCACAAAAAATCATAAATCAGATAATGCTCTTCATGTCGCGCGCGCGATACGGTGGATCGATTGATCCTCACCACACCCCGGGCGCTGCGCATCTCCGCGCACACTAGAAAAGGATCTTTCGTTTGTGTACCGTGCAAGATTGTATGGGCACTTTTTCCACACCCGGCTAATGGTACACGGAACCCTCTATTTTTTCCCCTTTTTTATGCTTTCAACCCTTGGCTCGGGCGGTTCTGCCACTGCGAGTGACGCTCCGTTCCGTTCCGTTCCGTTTCGCCGTGTATAATGAATGTAAAATTTTTCTCAATTATAATGATTGACTTTTTATATGAATCGTGCAGCTCTGGCACTGACAACTTGTCAACGGGTGCGACAGGCGGGCGGAAACAGCGAGCAGCCCGGGCCGCGCCGCCCGCGAAAGACGACGTCTTGATCGCGGTGGACCTCACCTGATTTTCGCTCATTTATTTCTGCATGATTATCGGTGATTTCGTTTTATCAACGGCGGATGACCGACGACGGACGAACGAACAGACGGATCTCTTGCACCAGCAGCAGCACCAGCAACAGCGGCACCGGAAGAGCCATTGCACCACCGCCACCCACCTCGGGATCTCACCTTTATTCAAATCGCAAACAATACAATTCTAATTGGTGCATCAACGGCGGTGGTATCGGATCGGTACGCCGGCCGAACCCGTCAAAGGGGAACCCTCGGTGCACCATTATGCTGCTAAAAGGATTCTCGATAATGAAGGGAGGCCAGAGGGGGACCGACCTTCGGGGCTTCTATTATGCTTCATTACATCGGGACTGGGAATGTCACGTCCGGGAGACAATCGTATTAATAATTGATTATTTCATTATGCTTGCGACAGTAAATCAGCGATTGTAACTACCGAATGATGATGATGGATGCGGATATCCTGAGCATTTGTTTCGAATTAAAAAGCCTTTTAAAGTTGATCTTTGTTTCAGGAATCGAACTCACTCACGAGCGATGTGTCGCAGCATCATACGAATCGGGTAGCTAATTTCGATGCACGCTCCAATTGGAACAAGTTTCGTTTGCCAAATTCCAATCTCATCCGCAATCTTTCAGAGCGACGAGCAGCACCAAATACGATTGTTACTCGTGCAATGCGTCTAATCTCGTTTGCCACCCTGTCCATTAGGCGCTAACTTTCACGGCCTTTATACGGATTCAACCATCAGAGCGAGTTTTTTTTTTTTGCTCATCCAACCAACAAACCGATCCATTTCGATCGCAGATTTTGCTTGTGACGAGAACATTACTCATTCACCGACCCTTTCCCCGCATGCTCTTCGCTTCTCCTCCACCACAGAATATTGTCATTCAGCAGCTTCGTGGTCGGTCGGTGCGATGAAATGTATATGGGGTTGTTGCGATTTCATGCCCCCAAGGGGCTCGTTAGGGCCGCCCGGGCTACTGACCCCGAACCCCCGAACCCCCGAAACTCGTTCGGTAAATTCCACCCGTCATCATCTTTTGGACATCCCGACATCGTGCGGTCGCGATGGTTTTTGTGTCCCGCTGAATGATCGATAAGCTCAGATAAGCAAAACTGATACCACCACAGAAATGGACCGGTGCCTGCCAATTCCCGTGAACCAATTCCCACAATGCGATCGTTCCGAGCTTTCGGGGCCAATTGCGCACCCCGTCGTAGCCGGAGCCATTCGATAGGGAATCACTTGCCGTATCGGTCACATTGTCCCTCGTAGCAATTAGTCGGTGACGTTGTAAGATTTCCATGCACGAACCATGAAGGAACCGCTGGAGTGCGAGGAATGCCCGGTGACAAACGGGTTCGGGCGACCGATGAAAGATGATCGGTCCTATCAATCACCCGTGTCGATCGCCGTTGTTCCCACCGAATAAAGCAGCTTCGGCGGTAAACTGCCCCGGACTGTATTGTCATATATTCAAATTAGAACCCACAGCGCTCTCCAGAAATTCCCTCAAAACAAAATCCGACTAACATGCGAAGAGGTTCCTTACGAAAAAAAAACAACCTTCTCTAAATTACAATTCGTGGTTTGTGAAGGACACCGAAGGTCGAATCGAAGGGGTTTTCTGGTGGGGGGAACGGGGGACAAAATAAAACACGACCAAAGATGCATAACGTCTCACCCAGACTGTGCCCCGGATAAGACGCACTCGATCGATCGTCGATCGTATCGATACATCAGAAATTCGATCAAACGAAAATATGTCAATTACGAGCCGCGGTGCGGACATGGATTGGCTTTTCGAGCGTCCAGCAGTCGGTGCAGTCGAGTGGAAATACAAAACGCAACCGGACCGGGGCGCCACGGGCAGCGGAAAAGGGGATGCTGCTGGCCTTTTTTGAAACAGCAATCCCAACCAACGAAAAAGGGGTATCAATATCAGATCAGGTTTTTTCGGTCGTGTGTCGTTCAAACGGTTTTCTATGTTTTGTGCATCCACAGGTTGCCCGTGCGAAGCGTACTGTACGTCTCCCTTTCGACAAGATCGCATTCGAAACGTGTCTCATGTTTAACCGCAGATGGGGTGGAAAAAAAACGCGACTAACGTCGAACGGCATTCGAAAATATCGCGTGTGGTGTTTATTTATAATTTCGTGAGGTGACATTTTTCCTCGAAACACGCCACACCGGTGGAGCATGATGAAACATGAGGCCTTTTTCTTCGTCTCCCCTTTCGGAGACACCAATCAAAAGCCAATTATTGCATATTAGGCGATTGCGTTTTCTCTATCTCATCGAGCGACGCCTTATTTTAGAGCCGCTCGTTGCCTAATCGATTCGAAATGAGGCTTGATATGTGGCCGTGATTGTGACTAGCTCCATAATAGTGGAGCAAACAATCATTACAAAGCTAATATGTGTTTTATTACAAATAAAACTAACACTAGAAACCCTTCCCACCCAGCTGCGTGCCCGATTCCGTGTCCGGCATTAGCATAATCCTTCCATAAATTAGCTTACCCTGTTACCCTGTTGCTAATCTCACCGCAACATTCTCGGAGACAGCTATCGTGAGCGCCCGGTGCCAGACAGCTCGTAATTAGAATTCGCCATCACGCCCTCAGCATGAAAAACAAACAAGTTGTAATTCACCACACCACGCGGCGGGAAACAGCGCCGACACGCAATTGACACGAAATAATTTGTCAACCCGCGCAATCGGCGGCGCACTCGCCGGGGTCTCGGTTTAAGGCGCGTGTGCTCCGGGAAGTACGCCCTATGCCGGCGGTTGGGGTAAAATCCTAACCACAAATCGGGGACGATAATAAGGCCCGCACGATGATTTATGCACGCGCATGCCACCTTCAACGAAATCCAACGCCGAGCTCCGAGGCTCCTTGCGCAGAACTTCCTCGTTTTCTATTTTTGATATGCTTTTAAGTGTTTTCTTTTACCCTTCGATTGGACCAGCTCGTTTCGATCCCTACCTAGCTGTGTTGGTCACAGACTCCTTCGATGGATTTATTAGCATGGAAGCAATAACTCATTTTAGCACTTGACCAATTGAAATTGTCACCGTTGGGGATGGGTGTGGGCGATAGAGCCAGCTTGATACGAAATTGCGAAGGTCTGTTGGTGTCCACAATTCTTCAGAGTTACTGAGAGTAATGTGTCACAGAGA
>JXXB01036876.1:0-21023 GCA_000956275.1 Anopheles koliensis | reverse complement strand
TCTGAGCAATACACACGAGAAACAAAATTATAAAATAAACAAGAATGTATACAAACTGGTTTTGTACGGAAGTTTAACCTTTTCTTGTGAAGGGTCAACATCTTACCATGCGTTGAACGGCACGAGAGTGAGCCAAATTTAATTACATCAATTTTTTTTCAATTTTATCCTCTGGGTCGGCAGCCAGTCTACCGGATCGACAAGCGGTTGAAAGAATCCAAGAGGAGATTTACCCAACATCGATGGGCTTTTTTACTTGGCTGGTTTGAGATTTTTCTCCTTCTATTCCTGGCCGATGGGCACTTGAGGAAATTTTCTAAGAGCAGGAAACACTCAGTAAGAGCTAAAGCAATCGGTGGAATGCACGAGAGCCGCACAACAAGGGCATCATCTTGTTGGATTCAATTAAGTGGTTCGGTTGGCCAACATGGATCGGTGCTAAGCTGGTCCAATTGTTTTAGCCAAAGGTTTTATTTTTTTATGTTGCAAGAACGGATAAAAATCCCTCCCATGCCCGACGGAAGGAAGGAGTTTCCGGTTGCGCGTCAAGTTTCGCTGTCCAAAACGCAAAAAAGTGGATGGGATCCGCCTTCAAGCGATGTTTCGGTGAAAGCCACGAAAAAGCTTGTACACAATTTTGCGTGAACAGTGCGATAACAGCACGCATGGATGCGGAAAACTCCAAGTAAAAACATTACAGAGAACGCAGAGAAAATCCCGGTGAAATGGCGTGACGAGCGAAAGGAAAAGTAAATAAAAAAATACAATCAGCTAAAACGCCACGTCAAATTCCGACCCCGGGCTCTGGAGGATGCTTTAATTTGGTGTTATTTTTGACCAGATTCCAAGCGACTTTCAAAAATCGCCGAAGGCCCTGTGGCAAGGGTGCTTTGGTTTGTGTCAGGCGGCATTCCTCCTTGATGTCTTCCCTGATGAATCAAGCACATCGTGGAAAGAGCAGAATTTGTGAATATTCTAATGTGCTTTGGCATCTATTTAATTTAGTAAAAATGAAATCAATGGCATTTTGATTGAGATCTAATGGAGAGTGGGATGTGATTTAACGCATAGCTTTCGGATGATGAAAAGGAGCACGATTTAGAACGTTGGTGGATACTTAAAGATGAGAAAACTGGATGTAGGTTTCGAATCGAGTTTAATAAAATTTATACACTTTTAATTATTCACGAGAAATTTCAGGAAAGTAAGGAATATTTATCGTTACGGCCAAAAAATACTCATACTGTCACACGAAAGAAGGATCCAAGCAATCCAACAATATTTGCCTTGATAGAAGACTTTTTTTGTTACAAAAAATACGTAAATATGTGTTTTTATTTACTTTTCACAAAAAAATGCTTATTGAGGTACTTCGAACGAATCAAGACCCAAATTGAGTGATTACACATACTGGCTGTGACAAATGCTTCGCTCATATCGAAACGCATCAGAATGCCATCAGTTAGCTCAGAATCATCAGATCGCACGGTGAACATCGTCAGCACACGTGCAGCCGTAATGATCCTGGCACCAAATGCACACGTGTTGCCTGCAATGCCGCCATCAGTGTGACTTGCAAATGGAGCGTACCGTTTCTAATGCGTCTGGAATGGCACGGAGGTATTCTGAAAGGCAAAAAAAAAAACTACAGAAGGCATATGTCTCCGTTGCTGCCGACGGAACGTCAAAAAATATTATGATGAAGAAACACAGCCAGCTCGCCAGTTCATTATTGGGAGGGCGGATTCTGTCGTGATGACGGGTGACTGTATTTTGTGTGTGTGTATGCTTCTCCCATCTACTACTCCGTACCGCCCGAAGGCTTCGTACACTTGACGGTTTCACGGTTCGATCCTCGAACGCTCTAAGTGAGCCGCACGCAAAGAAAACCACCGTCACACATACGCGCCCGCTTTGCACATGCTTCAAAAGGCAAAGCTCATTCTTTTTCCCTTATTACCCACCATTATTCGCTTTCATCTTTCGCACTCGCACCCTCGCCTTACGGTGGGGAATATGCGGTTGGAGCTGATGGGATCGTCGACGACGTCGTCGTCGTCGTCGCTGGTTTTGGTCTCGTTCTGCGGAAAATAAATGGCATTATAAGTATGTAATTTAAAATGAAATAAAGTTTCCCGTCGCAGGTCACCGTTCCCGTCGGCAAACCGCTCGCCATGGCCCGCGTACCGAAGGTAGAGTTTTTTTTTACTGTACGCAACCACGAACAACCGGAGACTCGATTCGGCAAGCCGGAAAAGTCACAGTGGCCCCGAAAAAATAAAAACCAAATGCGCCCTCCGGCCGCGTGGAGTTGAAACTGTAGCTTCAACGCACGAGACACGCGCACGGGGCGAGAATATTTGCTGGAGCAGTGGATTTCTTTTTTCCATTCACCTAATTTTTGTGCGACTGATGAAGTTATTTCTCAACGCATGAGCCCTCTTCGTAGTGTGCTGAGACTTACTGTACGTTTGTAATTCTTTTTTTTTATACCAACGTTCTGAGCGAAACGTACCGTTGGAGAAAATTTCTACTCACTGCAGCCAACCGCTACCGTCTACCAAACTAGTGGTAAAGTTGTTGAAAACATTCCCGAGCCTCTCGAAACGAGCGAGCAAATGAAGAAGTATGTAGTTTTGGGGTTGGAATATGCACATTGTTACGGTTATTGTTTTGTACGGCTGCCACTTGAACTGGCGGAGCACAAATCATTTGCATGCCTGTGAAGCAATTACTTCCGGTTTCTCGGTCAGTTTTCGGAGGCGTTTTCTTATGAAATGCATGCTTGTTAACAATCAGTGTTAATATCTAGTGTTGTGTTTGTTTTATGACTGGTAAAACTGATAATTAAATTGTATTTTTTTTGATAATTAAATATGAAGAAAAAAGATTGTAAAATCCATAGTATCGTGAACAGTAAGGATGTTAAGAAACTAAGATGAAAAACGTTTTATAATCAACTGCATTCATTAGTAGGCGATCAAAAATCGTCTCTTCAAAACTATATAAATCTACCCGGTGCTGATGAAATCGAAACCTTGTTTCCCGACCGCTGTGCGCCAAGTCATCTCACCTTTAGTTAATCTTAACAAGCTCGAGCGCCCGACGTGTCCAACACGCTCCGGTATTAATCAGCATACCGACGAGATTTGGCCATAATCCCGAGGACGGCATGGCCGCCCGCGTGGAAAGATCACGCCGGGGCACGGAAACCTTTGGTGGGCCGAGAGCGAAAGAGACAGAGAAAGCAACACCACGTAACTGAATCTCCATGTCATTAAGACCGACGCGTACCCGGCCGGGCACATCTTTGGTAGGTGTGAGATTGGATGGATGGAGTGACCTCACCGTTGCCTCCCCCGGCTGGCGAAACGTGGCGTAGATGCTTGCAACAGAATTTAAATGCATTACGGAGAGCACGACCACGGTGGAGAGAGTTCAAATCGAGCATAATTTATGTAAATAGCTCGAGATTAGTCGAGGACTTTTGATGGAGTGTATGGATGCACGGGCAAGGCACGCGGCCCCTCGACTTCGGTCTCCTTGGGCGCTCGCATTTGGATGGATTGCTATTCGTGCCCATTTTCTTGAGGGAAGCGAGCAGCGTCGGATACGTTTAGAAGATATTACGCACCTTGATGTGCGCCACAGCTTTCGGGCGAAGATCCATCCCCAGCTCCGCCCGGAACGGGCCGGGACCGTAATTTTTCACCTTACCGACTTTAAATCCACTCGTTCGGGTGAAATGGTGCTGAAGGATCAAATCCCACACACGTGCGCCTGTCGTGGCGTTGCCTTCAAGCTACACTGGTGTGTGCTCACGACGCCGTCAGCGTGAAGAGGAGCTCGAGTGGCCACTCCCGGGGACGGGTTCGGGGCAGTGGATTTAAATTTAAATTTTTCGCCTGATTTACGACATTCGCGAGTGGAGCTCACGGACGCTCGCACCGTTCGTAACTTTTCCCATTTTCCCTCCACTCACGACGCCCGAATGGGCGAAGGAAAACATTAGCATCCCGGGAATGGATATTGATTCCGAAGAATCGAGTGATCGAGTCTCGGTGCCGGGCCGGATGCATCACCACTAACCGATGCATTATTACTGGATTTTACGGGTATTATTGACATTCGTGGCGCTGATGGATGAATGGCACAGGCGTCGAGCTTTCGACGGGACTGTCGCTGCGAAACGGAAAACCCATGCAACGGATGAGCCTGTCGATCTGCAGCGTAGTTTCCATCCATTTTCCGGGTGCAGAAGTTTCTGGCCGGCATCCCGTGGCATCCATTTGGGCTGATTTACAGTCGGACGGTTAGTGGTGCCGACGTTCGGTTCGGTCCGTCTTGAAAAGATCCCGCAGGACGGCAGTGCCCCAACATTGTGGCAGCCGGTGGCTCGTCGTGCCACTTGGCAGGGCTCGAATTACGAATTCAGTGGATGTGCAATGTGTGAATTTCAATTTAATCGAACAATCCGGGGAAGATTTATTTCGGCACCGAAAAGCGAATCTTCTGCCAATCCGTTTGATGTCTTTGGGCGATTCTTTCAACTTTGGTCTTTGGAGCAGTTCGTGTTCGGTGATCGGTTTCGAATGAATGCGATCTATTCCGTTGGTTAGACAACGTAACTGGTGTTTGATATATTCTATTTTTTTTTCAAACAAAACTGGTAAACTTTACGGCAAGGATCATGTTGGGCGAGCTACTGATAAATATTAATAAATAATCTTTGCTAAAGAAAGATGAGAATTAAAACAAGTGTACATCGACATTTGTATTTGTTCATTCGCGTTACCAGTTTTTTTCAGTAAAAATATGTCGCAAAAATATTTGGATTAGGAGTTATACATATACGAATAAAATATATAACTTGGTCTTGTTTCTACTGAAGCAATCTTATAATTTGAAGGACATTCTAAAAAATTTCAATTCAAAAATTTAGTTTGTTATCCAATTTGTTTTCGAGTGAATTACTGGAGTGGAATGTGGAATCCGAAAAAATGTGGAAAAGTTCATCAAAACAGTACAAACAAAACGAACAAAAAAACGTTTTAGAAAATGTTAATCATGACAGGTACCATCGATAGTGATATAAATTGTGAAATCCTTAGCTAAAGAAAACATATTCAAGATCGATTAAACTGGATTGTTAAATAATTTTTCCAAAGTGTTTATTTTGTGAAATAGAGGTTTAAGAAATACAGATCTGATTTTAACTATTTTTAGCACTAATTCATCCTACTCGATCCATGTCTGTGTTTCGATCCACATACACACACAATTTTAAGGCAAAAACCCTTTCGCCGGGAAGCTTCCAAGTGCATTCCCTTACCAATCGACACTTGTACGGTTCGACGCGTGCAAAGCACCTGGCTAACAGCGCACTGCGAACCGGTCCGCCCTACTTTAATTACTTGTGAAAAGTAATTAAGATAAATACAGCCTGCACCTGAAGCGTCCGGAGCCGAACCATCTTCACTTCATCGCAAAAAGTTTCTGCCGCGAGGGACGCACTATAAAGTGCCACATCGTGCCGTGACGACACGGCAGTATGTGTGTGTGTTGTGTTTATGTTGTGTTCACCATTAGGGTACAAGAAAAATCTGCACCATAGATGTAATCGGGGAAGGATGGAAGCTACTTAAGGCTACGGCGATCAGGACGCAGCGAAAGGGTACTTAGTGTCGTCAAACTTTTTGCAAACTTGCTCTTTCTTCAAACTGACTCAACGCCAGTGGAGCGTGCTGACTTGCTCACACGACCCGACGGCCAATTAATATGAGAAGCACTCATCTCGCGTCGAGGGTGTTCATTACAGGCGGCTGGCAATTAGCGTTCGCAATCCTGACGGTGGCGATGTCCTCATTAGTATCGATTGGTGTTTGTTTTTGATACACTCCGATTTGCAAACAGCTGGGCCCGGAAGGCCATCTCCCGCGAGGGGCTGTTATTAGTAGGTAAGCGATTAAAACATGAACTTTCAAGTACGTTCACGACCGGTGCAAAATGTGTACGGTGTCCGTTTGCGAATGGTGAACCCGCGACGAGGTAGTTTTATGTAAATGTATCCACTTATTAGCGAACTCTATTCATCGATCGCGAACATTGATTAGATGCTTCGTTTGGTCCCACATGATTTGATACAGCGTTTTATCCACCCGAATGCAGCAGGTGCCGATCCACGTAGACCCGAATGTTTACCCATGGTGTAGTTAAAACAGATAATTTATGCTGTTCATTAAATTAAACTTTTGTTCACCTGCACCTGCACGCCAGTCCATCTTCGCCTCGCCGACTGCCAGCAGGGACACCAGTCCGAGTCCGTGCCGTGGCCGCTCGAATTGTGCCACTGGCAACTGGCGTTGGCTTTGCTCACCGGAAATTGGAAGGGCAAAATGCATCGTCCACAAAAGGCTGACCCGTGTGTAGGGAGAGATTTGACGCTGCATCCGGCCTGCCAATGTGTGTTTTGATTTGAATGCTCTGTTTTTCTTTCGTTACGGCGAAAGCCCTCACACCACACACGTTGCGGGCGTGCGTTCCCGCTGAATCCGATGGTGCTGTGGTGCTCCAGTGTCGGTAAACAATGGCGGCGAGTTCATGGGGCGAGCTAAACATGCACCCGGACAATGCCACCACGGTTGGCAGAAAATGAATTAGTGACTGGGCAGCTTTCGGGAACGTGGATGACCGATCGTGGCCGGTGTGCGCGCTCCCAACGGGGCCACTCTCATAAATTAATGGAGCGCATAAAAATGGTGAAATGGTGGTTCTGGTTGCGTTCCATACTTCATCTGTTACCGCGGCGGTTAAATTTGCACAGTTGATAAGGTAGGATGTTGCAACGAAGCGAAGCGAATGAATACAAAAGTATGTATTTTAAATGTATTTGTGTTTTTCTGTAAAAATATATTAACGAAAATGGAAACAGCGGCTGTTGTTATTTGAACAGTTTTTATGATATCGATTAGTGTCTTTATTGTTTAAAGTATTCTTTTATCAAATTATCTCTATGTTTAAGAATGTTTCATAATATTCTTTTCATACAAAGTTTATTGTAGCATTTGATATGGTTAATTTATTGTACATACGTGAGAGTTTTTTTGCTTTATTTTGACTTTTTATTGAAGGTTTTCGACCTGCTTTGTTTAGACAAATATTTAATGGATTTTCGTGTAAAGTTCAATCGTTTAAAAAAAATTTAATCAAACAAATATATGTTTGATTGTTAAATAATCAAGAGTTTGTTCAACTTGTTACGATGAAATATTAGCATCAAACTATTATGTGAAATAAATTATGTGGATAAAATTCAATATAAAGTAACAAATATGGAATCAAAACCATCCACTACTGGTAAGAGTTCCATGGATTTTGTTCTGCAACAAGATATCGCGCTCGATCAAATGAGCCGTAATGGCTGAAGTTGGATCACTCGTTCGACAAAACATTAGCTGTGCCGTGCATCCCCCTCCGAACGATGCTTGCCCGCAACGACCGCATCGTAATTCCGATTCCATCAAACCACAGTGACTGACAGGTTCGCGACGAGCATGGCACGGTTTTGGTTTCGGAATAATTTAATTGATCGTAATCAGAACAGCGAGCGGGCGATCCGTTGCCGCTTGCGCCCGGTTGCGCCCACCGTGCATTCATCAATCTGCCGTGCTGTCGCGTGCGTCATGCTTACGAGAGGCGAAGTATGCACGACCGATGTACTTTTATCGCAATCCGTTCATGTCGCGCGCACGAACTCATTGCGGTTTCATCGGCACGGCCCAACGGTGCACTTTGGGACTATTGCACCCGGAAGTACATTGGTTCGGTGGCCCCGGTACGGGAAGAGGGCTCACAAAAAGGCATTTCTCAGGGAGGGATGAGTTCGTCCTCCGGCTCGTCCGCACCATTCCTGTTTCGACCCGATGTGATTTAGCGTGAATTTAATTAAATTATTCAAAACTGTTTACAAAAGGTTCCCCGCCACTCTTGGCGGCATACGGTGGAACAGGATTGCATGGGCGTGCGCCGTCGTCGGAAAACTGCCACTGCTGCAAAAGTACCGCTATTGTGAAGAGTTTTGCAAAGAACGGGCAGCAAAGAGCTGGGTGGCTTCTCTGTCGGACGCTCACGCCATCTATCCTTTACTGGCATAATATTCCGATTTAATTTTGGCGCTCGCATGCTCTCACTCATCCACAGCTCCGTCCGCGCCCGAGTGGATGTTTTTGCCTCCCGCATACCCAGCACACGCTCACGCAGCTTCGTTCGGGTACCGTTCACTGCGGTTTGACATCCGATTTTGATGGGGCATGTGTGTGACATTTTATTATATCGATGATTGTAATGAAGTTTCTAATTAAGTTTTATTGATTTACTGCGCCCGAAACCCGTGTCGATGGTTTGTTGTTATCAGGGCGGAACCATGTGAAGGGATGCTCTTGATTGCGTCCCGCGAACAGAGCTTTAAAACTAAATTAGGCAACAGCCGTAGTTGTCGTACAACAACACATGCACACATCCACGCACATACACCTACGGCCACGGTCTGTTTGCGGTGGAATGACGAAAGGGTGGATTGGCGTTTAATTTAATAGTGTCATAGATTAAAATAATTCATTACATCCCGATGTGTTCCCTCCTCGCCCTTTCCGTGGGCGTTGCGTGGTATCGGTTCCGTTGATTGTCATTTGTTTGCTGAAAACTGTTGATTGCGGGTAAAACTTCCGGACGAGCGGTGACATCAGACAGTAGCCTATGGCAATGAGAAAAATAGAGGCAATGTTCTGCTTGGATGATGAAATACGACAAAAAAAAATTGAGGCAATTTGAGTATCGCCGTGCAACAGCTTACGATAGCAAATTATTCGCATTATTTTTCAGGTGTAGCTCAATGTATTTTCGTTAAAACTGGTCGTTTGGTTGAATAAAAAATAATGAAAGTTTTGAGATACGCGAATAAAATTGAATGAAAATAATTAATATTTTAAATAAATCAAAATAAATTCGAAACCATTTCAAAATTTGAACAATATAACCAAGATTGAACAAATTTTCCAAAAATAGTTGTTATGATACAGTTTTATATTGAAGTAATTATAAAGTCGATGCCCATATAACGATGACGATAATAATTCTTAAACTTAAGATTCATTTAAATTTGAGACATAATTTGGGAAGAAAATGCAATTGTGATGACCTAAAGATTGATGACCTAAAGAGTGAAATAGAAATTCATGAAAAAAATCTCAGCTTTTCAACGAATAACAATTAATGCTTTCCGCGCGTGAACTGACGAGAAATTGAGTTTTTTTTATTATTTTCATGAAATCCATCATTAATGCCATAAACTGTCCTTTGTTAAGATTTCCTTATTAAGGCAAAGCTCTGTCAAGACATTTTGATGTTGATCATTTCTCTTTTTCTCGAATAAACTCACGGGAAACTGGCATTGACCGGTAACTCCATTACCAGCGACAACGCTGCAATGCTGCGCAAGTGTTATCTGGCGGTTTGATGATACAAAGAAGAATCGTGCATCTTGTGGGCAGGTCGAGACAGCACGATAACGAATAACCTTTGCACCTTCCATCGATCGGTATAGGCGACGCTAGAGAAAAGAGAAAACTTTGATGTGAAAATTAATTACATCATATCACGTATTTTTGTGGCAGCTAGTGCGACGGTCGCACGATGCTACTCTTCCCTTGCTGCTCTCATCTTACTCATAGAAGAGTATCGTGTAGCTTAATCATGTATTTTGAAAGCAGGCGGCTCTGCCTTAGGTGCCTCACCCATCGGTCGTCAGGTGAAAGTGGCAGACACAATTAAGACTCGGTACGACCTTCGCAACGGCAAAGAACGGCGCTACTTGGGCGATGTTATTCTTGCGAATGCCGGGTTCGGCTGGACCTTTACTAGCTGGACGTTGCGGATAAGGTTTAATTAGATTTTGAAGCTCACATCGTCATCATCACCATCGCAATCCAAACGCACCCGGATGCGGCTGGTGCAGTTAGTAACGGTCGGAGGCGCTTTCGACGATAAAACAAACATCTTTCAATCGACGTCCTGCACAAGATGCTCGGCAATTCTGGTTGCTTCTTACGCAACCAGGCGTCTCCTTCACTGCAGCTTACTCAATTTCGTTAACACGCGCCGTAATAAACTTAAAGCGGCAAACGAAGCGTTAGATTAATGTTTTTAATTACAAGGCAATTAGACGGTGTGCAAGTCGCAATAAACGCACCGCACCTGGGACGGCGCCTGGTGGAAGGTGGTTTATAATTGGCTAATATTGTTTATCAACTACCGCCATCGTATCACCTGCCTGATCAAGTTAGCGCATGGCTGTCTGAGTAAAGCTTGACACTTTGCTGTCGTATGGCATTATGCGTTAAATTAAATTGATTTGATTGGTAAAGTGAAAATGATCGACAGTTGATTTTTAAGACTTTCCAACAAATTTTCATCTGGCGCAATATAATAAGAAATGTTTATAGTGCGTAATAGGTGTAAAATAGACTGTTAAACATAAATTTAAATTATCAGATTTATTTCCTTGGATGTGTTAAAATGCTTTTGTAGAATGTATTTATTTTTGTTGTTGATGTGTTAGATATAAACAAACCAAATGTAATTATTTTAGATACACCACCCTTAATTGATCATATTTTTTCTTCAAATGTGGTTCAAATTTATATATATTTTTTTAAACAGCTTTCCACGAAATGACGTTTTATTTACATGTGAAATGTAACTAATAATAATGATGATGAAATGTATGCAAAATTCAGAAAAAAGGAGAGTTATTTCTATTTTACATATGATTGAATGAATTCGAGAAATGTAAATAAATTTTTCACGTAAGTTTACATGGCGTTTATATGTAGTTACTTAAAGAAAGAGAATATGAAGTATGTTTTTATGTAGTTTAAGTTATTTTCAGTAGATTAAAATATTGTGGGATACATGGTTGGAGTTTATTTTTCAAATAATCAGATTAACTTTATGAACTAACTGCGAAAACAGATTACAAAAACTCATTAGTCGTGTGCAAATTTAGCGATCGGAGAAACAAATCTACCCTCCCGGTAGCGCAAAACAAATTATGCGTCACACTAAGTTTAAGCTTTACTTCCGTGCTATTCATGATTAATGACGCCACATATCTCATAATGGCAATGCGCTTAACTTCAAATCAATAACATGGCCACGTCGTACCTTGGCAAGATTTGGTGACACCAAACGGGCCACCAAAGCTACAAACATTCCTTCAGACCAATCAAGGAACGTTAAGGAGACGGCATGGATGCCGTGGGTTTTACGGAAAAGTTTCCCGTTAGTATCCCCCACTTGCCTCAATTAATCATTGATAAGCGAATAAATCTGTTCGGACACTCCCGATACGCGTGTTGTTTCGGCTAACGAAAAAGCGCTGCTTAGTGCGGAACGTCGAAGCGGCTGGCGGTAGGTGACCAGCTTCACATTCCAAGCGGTTTAAGATGTGCCGGAAGTGAAGCATGATTAATTTGCAGCGTTTACGAAACGCATTCCGTACGATATCCACCACAGACACCAACATGCCAGCGGACCGTGGGTTGGTAAAAGTTTGCCACGAGATTATCAGCGGCGGCATCCCCAAGCTGAACGGAAATGATCCAATCAGATCATTCACCAGAGGGAAGCAAACACAATGGGATGACCGCAGACGGATGGGTGGACGGATGGATGGATGGATGGGAACGCAGATTGACTCGATGGTGAAGGTTCGATAGCCGAAGCGAACCGTACCTAGAACGTTTGCATTCTTGGTTTTTTGTTTGAAATAGGGAAGAACGTCTCGAAAACAAAATGGATGTGATGGTCGTGGCCGAGGATGAGCATTGCTTCATGGGAAACGCGTGGTGCTGCACTTCCTCACTGATCGATACGCAGAAACGGGAAGGGACGAAAAGCTCATTAGTATTCCACCGTTTGACAGTCCTGAAAAATTACTTCTCTAGATTTACAGCACACGATTGTTTGACGAGTACGGTGTGGGAGCTTATGCGCCCGAGCCCCTTTTTAGATTTTCGTTCACACCACAAGCATTCGTAACTTTTGATTTTTTTCTGTTCTCTGCATCGGGAAAGAACCAGCTGAATGGTGGACACCAGCAGCGTTAGGAGAGAAAGCCAGACGAAGATCAAACGCCACGCCAAACAATCATCACGGGTGTGCCTCAAGTCAAGCGTTTGGATTCACTTTTTCTAGCTTAAATTTCAACCCGTTTCTGACTCTCACGCCAATGCAGAGCTGTCGGCACTGTCCGATGCGCACTAGTGCTGGAACTCGCTCGAAGAAGAACCTTACGATTCATTCCTCAAGTCAATCCTCCTATCCCGGAGGTTCGATTCGGTTCGTTTGTATTTTTATGCAAATTATTTGATTTATGAGCTTTTCATTAATCAAAAAATCTACTGGGGAACCCTTTCGCTGCACAGGAAGTGTGTCTCGATCGCTTGGAATTGATGATGATTTGCATGGAAATCTATTTTTTCTGATACTTTTCCTACTCTTTAACGCGCTTCTGTGTGGCGAAACCAAAGCACTGGTGTGAAGGAAGGAAGGGGACCGATTTAGCCATTGTTAGATTGAAGAAAAATGAATCCATTATTCTTCGCAGGCATCTTTCGTAGCATCTCTCTATCTTTAGGTATGGTTGAAGGACGCAATAGATGAACTGTTTCTTGTCCCGAGAGTGTTTTTTTGTGCCCAATATATTGTTCAGAAAATGCAACCAACTTAGCCGTCTTTAACTTAGGCCAACTTTTTCTACACATTGAAAGCGAATGATTGCATGTCAGCTTTTTGTAGAAACGAAAAAATTCAGTTGTTCAATTCTTTTTGAGATGAAAAACTGTTGCTTCTAGATACATGCATTCTTGTTATTTGGCCAATATTTAGTTGATAATCAATTCATATATCTTGCAGAATGCTGGCTTTAAGTTCATTGTTTAGAATTAAGGATGGTGTGTTTTGGACCAATTCGTTACGCATGTATTAATAAAAATGGTTGGAGCTGCAAAAATTGAGCAACGATTTCTAGTCAGTAAATGTAAACTGTTAATAAATTTAAATAAATGTTTTCTGTATTTTTTTATTCAGTGGCTCTTGGCATCTTTTGGATACCAAACCTAAAGAGATTTTTTTTCATTTTATACCTAATAAAAAAATACAATTCAAACGGTGGTGCATGCATTAACAGACAAATTATTAAAATTGTATTAATGGTTAGTAATAGTTTTAATAGCAAAAAATTCTATTTTTTAAGTTTAGTGGCAACATAAATGAAATGGCATTTTTCGAAGGTGAATCAATTGGGGAAATTGCAAATAAATCAGATTTTTCTTTTTCCGTACTGTCACTCTATTTTTCACTTTAGAGAAGCATGTGATGTATGGAAGATGTCGATTTGTTTTTTTATTGTGACCTTTTTTGTATACATATCAAATTATTAGCATCTTTGCTTGATCGTATGAGAAACTTAAAACAATCCCTTCGTCTCTTGTGTCAGTGCGTTTTATGCACATCGTTGCAAAACATATCACTCTACGAAGGAAAACTCTGGACTAAACTAATCCCATCAACTTCCGCCTCAATTCCCCAACGAATCGAACACACGAACGGAAGCAATCGGAAAATCATCATAACTTTAACAAAAAAAAAAAAATCACTAACACCCAAAGGATCGTGCATCTTCGTGGAATTGTCCTACCTGCAATTGGTGCGCGGGATAAGAAAACCTAATGCGACTGTCATTTCCCACCGGCTCATACAGACAGAGAGAGAGAGAGAATAAAGCGTGGTGAATCGCTGTAATACGAGAGACTTACCTTCGAATCCGATCGGTATCGGATGATGATATTTTTACGAGCTCACGTTCGGAGACGGAGGCAAGCGTTTCGGATGGAAGATTATATCGACATTATCGTTTTTTCCTCCTGCTCTACCTTGAAAAGCAAAGAGGAAAAAACCACGAGCATGAGAATTTTCTCAACCGTTATACTCAATCCCCTTCCTCCCTCCCCTCTCACCCTCCAGCAGGTGAATAAGCTTACGGAAGCGATTTCGGGAAGACGATGGTACGCGGTGGTATAGTTTCATCTTCAATTGGTTTTATTTTCTGCTCTTCATCGTACCTCATCCTAGCAGGAGCTTACATTGGATCAGTGTATTCTGTTTTTTTTTGGTTTAGTTTTTTGTTTTATGTACTCTTTATTTCGTTGCCTCGTTCCTCATGTCTCGTGCCCGTGTGAGCTGATGTTGGTGATTCATTTGTTTCCTCTTTTTTCATTGGGTTTTTTTCTGTATATTCTTTTACACTTCTTTTGCACTAGTTTATTACCATTGATGAGGGGGTACTGTGAGTTTTCTTTCTGGGTTACAATTTCAATATGGGTTTGCCGAGATGGGTTAAAAATTAGAAGCAAAATTGCTCATGCTTGTTTTTGTTGTGAAAACTTATGTGTTGGACTTGTGAGTATATTTGCTTGTAGGAAACCTTGGACACTTTTGTTGGTTTTGGCTTTCACGTTTTCTTTCTTAGTTCAGCTTATGGCCATCAACGCACCAACCGATTTGTAACTCATCAATATTCCGAAGTTTTGTTCAGATTCTAGTGCAAAGATAAAAAACAAATTAATTTTTTTAAATAAAGTTTTAGAACATTTTTTCCTCATCGACACGCTTCTTGTGTATTTTTTTCACCAACTTTGTATCATTTAAATGCTCACTCACTGGAAATAGTAATTTTTTTTGCGCTGGATCGAACAAATTTGCTATTTAAAATTTGCTAAAATTCAACCTATACAAGCTTTCGCAGCGTTCGGTGTATCGCACAAGATGTGAGCGTTTCGAACCGCATTCCGCATGGTCCGGTGAATATAAAAACATTAAAACACGCAACAACGGTTCCAGCCCAGCAACAACCAATCAACCAACAAACAATATGAAGATAGAGAGGTTGAAAAGGACTCGAGATTAAATGCACGTGAGACGGATTCGAATGCAAATTTGCAAAAATTGCTTCGCAAGCGACGAGTTGCAGCTTTGACGTGTTTCGGTCGTGTCTGTGTGCGTGTATTTGTGTGTGTAGTGGGAGGGGGAGGGAGGTTTATGTTATGATTAGGTGTTAGAGTGATGTTATCGATAACGGTGCCATGTTTCTATGTGTTTCAGTAAAGTACTTGTAGTGGGTGACTAGTGGGCTCATATACTACAAAGTTCTTCCAGGAGTTTTTGTTTTCCGGTACTGCGTGTTTCGTGGGATTTTGTAAAACTTTCTGGTGAGTAGGTGATATGTGTTTGTGTGTGTGTTTTTTTTTGTTGGTTGGTTGGTACGCATTCTCCCACGGTTAGTATGTTTCGCTCGATTCCTCCTACGATTTCGTACACCACGGGCTTAAGAATCCAAGAAAACATCGATCGACGCTTAACCTAAAACTTTTCACTCAAAAACCGAACCGGGCGAATTCCATTCGTCCATCGAAAAGGTCTAAAGTACACTGCGTGTCTTCGCTGCGTGTCTAACCGACCAACGGTTGCGATGCACGCTCGTAGTTTGATTATGTGTGAGTGTATGTGTATGTATATAATGTATATTTATAGTTGTTTGCATTGTCGTTTATGTATATCTTCATGTATATGTATATATTTACACACAAAAATGTACCTCGGCCATCGCACGGTTCGGGCGTGCGTTCGTGAGCCGCACGAGCCGCGGTTTTATTGCTAACATCGTCACTAATGTACGGTTCCGGTAATGTTCAGAAGTTTATTGTTGACCGTTTCACCTGCCACCCGAACGCCCGACGCCGTCCGTTTCTTACATTACGCTTCAACTAAATTGCACTAAATATATATATACGGATGCGTTTGTGTTTTGCGTTTGCCTAACAGATAGATAGTTGAGAGCCGAATCAGTGTTGATTATGGTAGTACTATTTACCCATTTTCCCTATGCAAACCAGCCCGCGCCACAGCTTTATGCACATGATTTTTTTGCTGTAACTGTTCGGTTTCACTGCGGCGCACTTTCGTACAAATTGCATTTTACAGTAAAGCGTCAATCATTCTTCTGTGATTTCTCGTTATATTTATACGGATGCATCAATTCATGTTTGTTCAATGTTTGCTTTGTTGGGTGAATGTATCTTTCCATTTCTTCTCTGCTACAGTGTAACGATTGATGCAGTGTGATATGTAAGTGTGTATGCCGTGTGATATGTATGTGTGTGTGAGACAGAAAATACATCGTAGTTCATTCGGATGCATGTGCTCATGGTGGAGTGTGTTAGCGTGTTGTTATGTTTGTTGTTATTTTTTTGTTTGTTAAGGAAGACATTGTTTTTTTTTCTCTTATGTGAGTTGTATGAATTGTAAGATCATACATCGTTCCATCGTTCACTCATCGCTGTCCTGTTCTTACACGATATTTAAATAGCTTCTATTTTCTAGTACAGAAAATTCGCACAATTGTTTCAGTTACTTATTGGCTTTCATAACATTGCATTATTCACACAATCACCCAAACACACACACACACGCACACGCGTACACTCATGCTCCCATTGGAATTTAATTTCACTTCCTCAGCCTCCGTTTCGTTCACTTGCAAAGCACACGGATGAGTCCCATAAAGCCTTTCGTATTTTTGCAACGATGAGAAGGAACGGCAACGAAAGTTAGTTTGTGCTATCTTTATCTGCTTTCTAACACACTGTTGCTTTGCACTATTGTCTACTACTACTATTTTACTGCACAGTAAACAATACACGTAGAACTAGCTTATAGCACTTAACCACATCCTATTGCGGACACTGCCAATCCTTTCGCTTTTTGTTTGTGTAAGCATCTTGTTTGTGTGTGTACCTTATATAGCGAAAAAAAATTGATTTAAAGATACTATGCACCATAATAATTGAAGCTAAAGATAAGAAATTTAACAAAATAAAATTACTTGATAATGAAATCTTTTTCTCCTTCACTAAGGTCTCCTTAAATATATGTTAACGTTGGAAAAAAATGCACATGATCAGGTTGATTATTTTTATTGCCCAATGGACTGACTCAATAGCAACCATTCGGCTTGCTGCATTATGAAAAAAAAATCCTTGAACGATAGTTAAAAATTCATGCCATTGTCCTTCGTTTCGTACAACCCAATTCGTCCTTCGAGACGCATTCCATGACAAAGGTCATCCCCGAGCGGGCCGGTGATCCTGTTAAGTATCTTTAAAGTAAAGATGCTCATGGAGCTCGAGTTACACGAGTAAGCTTTGAACCACTTTTCGCCCCTGGGAGATGTACACCGTCGGTACCGTCGGTCGAATCCAATCGACACCCCGGCCAATCCGGTAAGGTAAAACAAAAATCCAATAACCACCCGGGCGGGAGACCCTAGTGGGACACACCGACAGCGTGTCGTACAAGGGCTATAAAATCCGTTTTTAAGCACACTCTCACGTCAACCCCCGTGCACCATCCTAGGAGAACATTTTTCGGGTATCGAATGTCGGATGTCGTGAAAAGTGTTCGGTGTTGAAATGCACGGATCGAACTATCCGTGTTCCATGTAAAATCCATGGGTAGGAGATGTTGGAGCAAAACGAGGTAAAGGTTTTTTTTTGTTCTCCTCCACCGTCAGCAGTAATCGTTGCGAGCGTGTCGGATAGTCGTACATATTTTTTATTGTTCAAAAGGGAACGTGCAAACACACAAACACTGTTCCGAGTTCTATCCCAAACATGTTCCGCGATGCTCGACCCTATTGCAGCATTCCGAAGCGCACCCGCCCGGTGTAGCATGTATGAATAATGGCCATTATCAACGGATGTCCAATTCTCAAATTATCGATTCTTTCTGGTGAGTTGGGTGATTTATATCCCACTCTTTGAACTGCCTCTTTCCTTCACTCCAGCGCTGGTGGAACGGTTAGTGCTCGGATATGACTGTAGCAACATTTTTTTCGCCCTTTTTCGTATGCTTTGTTTGCATCCGACGGCTCGCTTGCTTTCAACCGCAAGCAAAAAACAAAAATCGGAGCGCTTCGAGTGCTGGCGCTGATAGTTTGGTCTTGTAAGTTGTTGTTTTAGTGAGCTCCGCTGCTTCAGCGAATAGAACCATAGAACCGTGGTGATGATACGAACCACCCACCAACGGTTCTAACCGTTCTTTTTTGTCAGAAAAAAAAATCATCCACCAACGTAGGCAAAACAGACTGACAACAAATAGCACAGCAGCGGGCTGATGAATCCCACTGGACCTAACACCCCTTTCACGTCCATTCAACGTCAGGTAACGGAGTGTGTCTCGCGCTCGCTGCACTATCTGACTCATTCCGGTAGCGTGAGTTTTCCGGGTCTCGCGGGAAAACGACTCGATGAATGCGGCCGATTTTGCAGCCGGTGCTCATCGTACTCTGCACTCTGACTGCACCGAATGTGCGTGCCAGAATGCTGTACCATTTGCCATTAGTTTGGTCACTGTTTCGTGTGGGCAAGACCAGATTCACTGGCGGTGAGTCACAATCAAAGCCATGCATGGGTATGGTGTTTTTAAAAAGAGATAACTAGATTAAGAGCGTTTTTAAATGTGGTTTAGTTTAGGTGGACCAGAAGCAGTGGAACTCTTTCCCGTGAATGGTCAGAATGAAACTCAATGTTGAGACACAAGTAGAATTTGTTATCTTCAATTAATGCAATTCTGATGCAATGCAATGCTGTCCAAACAGTTCCTTGGGAATAATATCCTTAAATATGAAAATGTTTTCTTCAAATTGGGCAAGATTTTTTTAGCCACATTTTGATTCCTAGCATGGTCAATATATTGAAAATGCTGCGTTGAGCTTTCTAAACAAATTTTGATTTGAACCTTGTATTTAAGGTTTATATTATAACGTAAATTTTTACAAGAATTTTTCTTCAAACTTTTAAGGTGAAAACAAAGGATTTTAAAGTATTCTTAGAAGAGAGAGGAACTTGACGGAACAGAATACATTTTTTATATTTTCAAGCCTTTTACGACAAATTTCAAATGAAATCAAACATAATACAAACCTACAAAAACCTAATCAACTCTGAATTGGTTTGTTTGCACTTTTTAAGGCGCCAAGAAAATTAATGCTACTAGCGTGCTTCCCTCCACTTTTCACTCACTCGCGTCCACGTTACGCTCACACTCAAACTCTATACGATGAACTACACATGCACACACACACACTTACACATTTTCACGTTCCTAGGACGATTTGTCTACGTTCAAAAAGGAAACGAAAACAAAGCACACCCATCCTGCCACTCACTCAACTGCGCTAGTGTACCTTCTCGCTCACACCGGTGCTCGCAAACACGCATACACACACGCACGCACACATGGGCACACCAAACACCTTTTGCTATATCCTCGATCACGCTGGCAAACGATTCAGTCTCGGGCCATGCGATGTCCATACGCTGGCCGGAGTTCGTATGACAAGTTCTGGGGGTTGGAAAACGCCACCATCACTACCACCACCGTCACTAGATCGATTTGTATGTTTTTTTTTTCTTTTTTTTCGGTCCATCTCGGTGGAGCGATAGAACTGAGCAATAGAACCTCAACAGGACGATCACGATCAGTCTGGGGTAAGACGTGTTTGTGACACAGTAGCAGACAGTGTAGTTTTCGGCTCGGAAAACGAGAGAGAAACAGTGAGAGAAAGAGAAAGAGCGAGCGGAAATAGAAATGATAGTGAACAGGATGTCGCATTCGGTAGTAAGAGGGGCTTTTGTTTGTATGATTAGTTGTAGATGTAACGGTATTAGTAATAGTATTAGTGGCAATAGTAGGTAGTATTAGTAATAAAAGCCATTGTAAAAGCCATGATTAATAGCACCTTCGAGAGCACGTGGTTTGTGGATTTTTCTTTGCGTTCGGTTGTTTCGGTGAGTATAATGATGTGCATACAATCGCTTCAACAGTAATATAATTGTACCGCTTACGCCTGCCCACTGCAGGACGCCTGCCGAGAAACTGGAACTGAAACGAACACTAACCGTAGCTGGTTTTTGTTTTCTGCAGAATGATACCGACGGAGTTGATCTACTATATTACACTAACACAGTCATACTAGTGGTTCCCGTGTAGCCAAGTCGGGAGCCGGGTGTGCTGTCGAGCTCGGTGTCGGACAGTGCTGGATAGCTGAGATGCTGTAGCATGTGCTCGTACCCTAAGTCAGCACCACCGCCTTACGATGGTATTGTCGATCGTCACGTAATTAGTAGCGGTGCTGCTAGCCTTCGTTGGTGGTGCGGGTTCCACCGGACGAAGGGTGGAAGCAGTGTGCCGCACAGCGTGAGCAACACTGTCGTCAGCCCGGCCATCACGCTCAGCCCGAACGCTGGTGTCGTCTGACGTCTGACGGCGTGGCTGACCTCGGGCCATACGATCTGCACCTCCGCCATCTTGAAGATGCTGAGCAAACGGTGAGCGGACAGTTCCACGTACTGCGTGTTGATCTGATGGCTGATCGTTTCGAGGATTCTGGTGCACTGGTCCTGAGTGGGAGGTGGAGTGGAAGTGAAGGCGAAAAAAAGAAGTTGTTAGTTTTATTTGGCTGATTGGTTTATTTTTGATGTAATTTAATTATTTTGACGCTTTTAGAGTAAAGCAACCAGTGTGTTGGATTATTCACAAAAACGCTCATTCGTAGGGTAAGTTTTCGATAGAGCTAAGGAACTGCTCTTTATCACTGTACCTTTTCTTGCTTTAGCAGCTGCATCGGGGCGAGCTTTGGATCCATCGGTAGCCTGATTGAAAGGATGATGTTTTCCTCGGTAATGTTGAACAGTGTCAATGTACAAAGAGTCTGTAAAAGAACGCGTTTCGCAGAGCAAGAAAGAGTTATTGGGTGACCATCGGTACAGTGTGCAGTGCTCCGTCTCCGTTTAGATGCATTGTTGAATGGAAGCCTTCATATCTTACCGAGTTATCGATATGCGCAA
>JXXB01036873.1:0-12959 GCA_000956275.1 Anopheles koliensis | reverse complement strand
GTAGGTGTGCTGAGGAGGGAGGGTGTCGTGGAAAAACTGTGCGCCATGCGGTGTAGTTTACGACGAACTACGCGTCTGTACATAAACCACGCGTGTTGCGTGTATTGTGGTACAGGCAAGGCAAGGCAAGGCAAGGGAGGAGGAGCACAAGGTGGCGATATAGAGGCGCTAAATACGCGCGTCCATCGTCCGTTGGATCGTTAAATAAATCGTCCATTCTAGCCCCCGGTGCTTGTGAATATTTTCATCTCACCCGTCCTGGGTACCTCCTGTCTCAGCAAGTCGTCTCCGATAGTCGCCGTAGTGCAGAACGGATACACTACTGCGGGGCCTCTACGTTCGAGCTGGGCGATCATATTTGTTAGCGTAGTGTGTTTTTGAAACGATCGTGCTCTGGCTGGGTGTGGTGCGTTGTTTTTGTTATTCTTAATTTTTTATTATACACAATAGACGACTCGGCAAGACCGATGGGATCGCGATGGTCGGGCTAGGGGACGCGAGTGGAACGGAGCAAATGTATATGCTGACGCACGATGCTGAGCAGGCACACCCAAGTGCAAGCAAATCGCACCGTAGAAGTAAAACCCATTTTAAAGAAAGTTGTCTCTCTGATAAGTGGACGCCCTTCGCATGAAGAAAGGATGCCCGATTGTCCACGGTTGTACGTAGCGTTTCGCGTAGACATCATTCTCATCAACGGGGAGGAGTTAGAAGCTCCGTGCACACTTCGTACGCCACCGTGAGCGCACGGGTGAGTAAGGTGATGAGAGCGAAATACGATCGAGTAAAATCATTTGTTTATAATCAATTTTTCAGTTTTGTATACAACAGCGAAATACGTTTCGAATCTGTGTCCGTTCGATTTCTGTGCTTCTCACGTGCTCTCGGGCCCCAGGACACGAACTGGTGGTGTGTATGTCTATGGTTGCCTCCGGTAAACGCTTCTCCACGCGGTATGCGCGGTCGTGTGCTGGAGTTGGTATTAATTTAGTTAACCAAAGCGTGCGGTTACGCAGGGGCGTATGAGGAAGGGGTGTGAAATATTTTTATAAATCGTGGCTAATATTAGTGCAGCGCTCCCACCTACGTTGTAATCCAGCGTATGGCTTCCGTAGAATTGCGACGGTAGAGAAAATGGACCGAACCACGCGTGTTGGAATGGACGCGATATTTACATTATGCTAGTCGATCGACGAAAGAACGAACGCACGGAATGCATTAAGGTGATACAAGGAGCGACCGAACAAGGATTTGAACCATTTGTCTGTTTGGGCATAGTGTAATTCATGCCAGCGCGTAATTCACCGCATCGCTTAGATACTTTATTGCATTTGTATAACGATAATAAATATGTTCACAACACATTGCTATCGCGGTAAGTTATAGTCTGATTCTAGCAATATAAAAGATCAGCAGCCGTGGAAATGCTTACCTGGACAGCATTCTCAGTTTTGAAAAAATAAAATAAATTGTTTTTTATCCTATCTAAGTGCTTGTAACCCCGAAATTGTTTGTTCGTCTTTCGGACCGCTTTGCTTTGCCGCCTTGGTTGAATTGAACGTTTTGTACTCATCTATGGCGCTGAGCTCGAGCTCAACATCTTTTGCCGCTTAACCCAACACAGAATGTTTACCCAGGCAAAGGCACAGGAGCCCACGTAGACGACGCGAAATTTCGGTGGCACAAGGACAAAGTTGAGCGTTTGGGCCGGAATCCAGAATAGGCACGAGCGTGCGAACGTTGGCATAAACTTCTGCCGGCACTCTTCGGTGATTGATTGTTGCCGCTCCATGAGTGACATTCCTGTTGGGGGAACGTGGATACGAGAGTTTAGTAGTGATGTGAAGCGATGCGACCGGTAGTACTACAAACCGGTGAAAAATATGACCAACAGCGGAGGAGTGAGCAGAAACTGATCCAGCAGCAGCTTCTTCACAATGATTCGTTTGGCCGTGCCGGGGAACGTTTTGTCCAGCCACTTGTACCTGCAATCGGGCCACGGAACGGGAAAGCAGAAAGGAATCCTTTATCGTATGCTAACTGTGCTTTGGGTGATGTGCGCCATGGTTATCATGTATGTTGTTCGCGTTGGTATTGGAAGTAAACCTGCTTTTCCAACGTGCCGCTCCGCGATGGTTGCTGATGTTGGAAAGAGAGTGTACAAGGTAATTACCTTCGGCGTGTGACAGATCAGCGGTATCCTTGTTCCTCAGAGGATCAGAGACGCAAAGGATAGGCAAGCGATGATAGAATGGAAAATCGGAATGCGTGTGTGGCGATGATGAGATATGCCAAATGTATTGACCTCTCTTTTTACCATGGTCTGTCGGCGGTACATTTCAGTTGCATGCATTGCGGATTAAATTGTGTGTTGAAACCGAATCAAGAAAATTAGCGTGAGGAACGAAAAAGTACAGAAAAAATGTAAAATTAATACAAACAAAATAAAGTTAGGTGGAAAAAAAAGAACGTTTGATTAAGAAAGTGCATTCGATTCCGACGCTTCTGGAGACGATCGGTTTAATTGGTTCGACGTGCGCTATACCCACCAGTTGTACAATATCGGAGAGTATACGAACGTTCCCATGATGGCGTACCGTCCCAGCGTGGGCCGATCGATATCTTGCGGAGGATTAGTCTGAAAGTGCACGTAAATGTTCCATGTACACCACTCGCTTCTATGCCACAGGCAGGCAGTGATGTCGAATGTAGAATATTTACCAAGAATTTTCGCGTGATTGTTTGTTGCGAAAATTCGGCACCGACATAGAGCGTGCCGTACACGAGTCCGTTTCCCGCCAATGGATGCTTTGTGAAAAAGCGACCGAACGCCTGCAGCAGCGTTGCCATGGTTGCGACCGTTCTTCAGCAAACCCCGGTTGGATCTTCACGGCGCTCCTGAACCCTGTTGGAGAAGACGATTGGAGCGGTTAGTTTTTTGGACGAGTTTCGGCCGTTGTTGTTACAGTCGTAGCTTACGTGGCTGTTTTCCGCTTCTCACACACGCGGATTACGGAACTGCTAGCCAATATTCCGTCGTGTACGGTCGCAACTGCAATTTCGTTGGGTTCGGATTTGTAAAACCTTTGGCTGAAACGCACTCGCGTGACTGTAAGCGTCCGCTCGATCCCGCTTGCCCGGTGTGTCACTGATGTTTCACGGTGTGCTCTACTCAGAAGCTGCCGCTGATAACCGCTTCCGCTCGGTCCTAAGAACAATGTTGTAAAACATGCTGAGATTATGTGGATCTCTTGCGAACGTGTTTGTTTTTCAACGATGCGAAACGTAGCTCAGCACAAACGCATCGCCACACGACCCCACTGTGGCAGGTGGAGCAATCGATGCGATGGTCATGGTCGCATAACCTTCTCACAAGCACTTTGGGGGAGACGGCAAGGAGCGGCTACGTTCATGCGCATTACACACCAATCGTGTTTCGGACATTTCCGACACGTGTCAGGTGCCGTTTGACGTTTTTCGGTTTTGTTTCTGTTGCTACTGTCACCCACAAAATTGCTGTACCTTTGACTAACGCTTTCTTAATGCTTGGTTTACAATTGAAACGGCTGCAATCGAGCAGAGACCGTTACGGTGTCCAACGTCCGACTAGATTGGGTGCAACGAAATACTCGCTGGTGGAGCTGTTGCTGCTAGCACACACAACTCACGCAGTCTGGCGATAGTGTAATCACCGTCAATTGATACTAATAAACTCGCTGTGACCGTTTTAAATTGAAATCGACCGAATATTACTGGGTGATGGAGAATACACCATGGAACGCGGTAAAGGAAAGACGCACAAAAGGGAGACAGTGTGAGATTTAATTCGGGCGTCTCTTATACAAGCGATAGTGCATTAAACGCACGATTGGGGAAAAATATGCTACAAAAAATTGCGTGGATAAAAATTTGATTGCACTCCACAACGTAAGCTGCTAATATTTCACAGATGTAAGCCTCATTTGCATACGAAAACAGCAGGCAGCTCTTACCAAGGGCTGTTCAAACAGGGCTTAAGGGCGAATGCATGTGTTTGTGTGCAGCGTATTGCTACAATGTCTTTGATCTTGAAAGCCTTTCCATCACTGGGTACGATAGCTTATGTCGCGGTCCGCGAGAACATCGTGAGGACTGATTGCTTCATCGCTCAGTCTTGTTTTCTTTCTCCATCGCCGTGCCCGGTATGCTGCTGCTTGAGTTGAGTTTTGTCAGCATCAGTTGCAGCGTGCGCCCATGCGGTGGGGCTGCAGTTAGAGCGCGATGTGCAGTTAACGACATTAACAAGCGCCTCGGCCCACGCATCGACGTACGAGATTGTTGTTCTTGTTTTGGCATGACTGCTGGTGTGACGGTGGTAAACGTCGTGCTGCCGGTTGGACCGCACAGCGATTGTTGCTTGCATTACCCGAACGGCACTCCACCTCACTGGCGATGGCGCCATGATCGCCCGCTGATCGTTCGATGACATTGCGCCGTGCGTAAACACGTGGCTAACTGCGGTGCACTAAGTGGTCCGGTAGTTTAGTCCGCTGCAAAACAGTGTTCCTGTTTGCGAGGCAAATTTTCAAACACACACCAATGTACTCTTGACCAGCTGGTCAAACGCATATTTACTTGAAACTAATCGACTATCTGGAACTAATCTATTTTGTAGCATACTGTTGAAAAAAAAAAAAATAGATGAATTAGCTTCCTGAACGAACTCCTCGTGTGACCCTAATTGAGTAGCGCCATCGCTTGGTGAGTAGCGAAACTATTGAGTTGTTTGCTCTTCTCGATTTTTTCCCCACCGTTATAAATACAAACAGCGCCAATCTATTACTAATATCAGCAAAAGAAAACCGACTGACGCCCGGTGACGTCGTTTGACACGTATCTGCATTTTTGGGATGGAATTTTCGTTCGTTCGCGTACCTCCCTCCCCCCATTAAGGCGGTCGGCAAATCGGCGCGTATGACATCATGGCGCACGACAGCCCGCCCGGCTGAGTAGTAGTGTGGACTTGCGGCGATAGTTGCTTTGAAGCTGGTGTCACGTACACGCGGCTGCAGCTCGTGGTGCGTCCTAAAAGGCACCTGCGGTGCGCAAATGATCGTAATGAAACGAGCATTGAAGTTCCTGGCGTGCGGTGCGGTGTTGGTAAATAAAATAATGGAAGATTGATATGTTTTCATTTCCCCCACCGCCAACGGCGCAACCACCGGCGGAGCGCACCGGTTAAAGTAAATAAATATAGATGACTAAATACCGCCGAGCCTCTTGCAGGGGTTGCGTTGAAGGTGAAGAGCTTTTGCCGAGCGAAGAGGTTGCCAACATACCGGACCGAGCCTTCTTGAGTACATGTGGAGTTTTTTTTTCAGCATCAGTTTCGATCGATTCGTTTCGCTTTACCCTGGAGTGGCTCGATCGTACGAAGCCCGGAGTGATTAGTGCTATTCTTCCACCACACACTCACACACACACATGGCATATTTCTCCTATAAACGAGATCTCGACCGTTTTTCGCATCGCAAACGGAACACCAGACGTAGTGGGAGAGAAGATGGCAGCAAACGGTGATTATACGAAACGTCCGGGAGAGGCTCCTCGAGCCTCATAATTTCCCACATCCGATTCACCGATTGGGGTGGTAACATCGATTGGTGTTCGATTATGTGGTACGTTCCCGATCGTGCTACTGTTTCTGGCCGAGCTTGCAGCAGCAGTGCTATTAAATTGAACAGTAGAGCGCAACATTAGCATACTAATCAAACCCGGGACTGTGCGCTGAAATGCTAGAACGATCGCCACGATCGAAGAATCCACACCCCAACGCGCAGCTCACACAGACGGAGGCAATCTGGGAGAAAAGTACTTCCGGTCGCCAACCACCAGCCGGACGGTGATTAGAGCAGAAATCCTGACTCATCGGACCTGCGGATGAGAGTGGATGAGAGAGAGAGAGAAAGAGAGAGAGAGAGAGAGAAGGAGAGAGGGAGAGAGAAAAAAAAACTAGAAACACACACCGTCATCGTGCTTCATGCACGGTCGTGTCTGTGTGTGCCCACCATTGGAAACAATTTAAGCGTAATTGAAATTCACACACAATGGATTGTAAGTGCATAATTATAATTTATTCACGAAACGAGAAGACGACAGACGAAACACGCCTTCGCGCAACCGTCGCGTAGAAGGCGCAGCGAATGCGGTGGATGCTGCGGCGCGAACTATGTGGCCATCGTTCTTAGCACCACGGTTTCGCCCGGGAACGATCGCAAACGAAAGGACTACATGCATAAAATGTTGCACACCATTTGAGCGCTGCGTCATGGTGGAGTTTTCGCTTGCAAACGCCGTGTCGGTTTGCCCTTGCAGCAAATGCAGTCACTGCCGGCGGAATGATCGTTCGGTTTTGCCGTTGCGCGATGCTTTCCGCTCAGGAAGCAGAGTCAGTATTGGTCTTCCGGTAAGGCTTCCTTTGATTTGACGCCCGGCCCGTCGCCGTCAATGGCTTCGCGGTGGGCCGTATCGATAGCGCAAACGATGCACAAACGGCAGCCGAGCCTTTGGATGATAATTGGCATGCATAACGATTGGCGCAATTGATGCACCCGCACCATTTTATGCATTCCCTGCGTGTAGGAGAATTTGCACAAAAAGGAAGTCAATTATTGATTATGGCCACCGCCGCGCACATCATTGCGGTACGAGAATGCATGTGCCACGACGCAGTGGCCGGCTGGCGCCTTCAACCGATCTCCCAGCAGATAATCGGCTTCCAGCCGAGTGGGTAGGCATTCGGGCCGCAATTGGGCTCATTGAACCTTATCAACTTGACGCGTCTCGTTTTGTGGAAAATATAAGTGGTCCCAAAAATTGCACCCGATAACAAAACCTCCCGGTTTTGGTGGCATGTGGCAGAGGCCATCATGGAAATGAGCAGCCGTGCATAAAAACGTGCGAGTGCGAGAAAACGCGTTAAGGTAACAGGCCAGAAAGCAGGCTGTCCTGTCCTGTGCGGCTTTGAAGCTCGGGGAAGGCAGGCAACATGTCGGAAGAAAATTATCTGAAGAGCAAACCGCGGCGGCGAAACGGTAGAAGCTGAGACGTCTCCGTGTCCCCGGCCTCGGTAACGGGTCGATTATTGCACACTGGCTCGTCGCTTCTGGTCGCTTCATGCTGCACACGCACCTCCAGTGCATTCGTCACGCCGTGTGTATGTGTCTATGTAACAGGGAGGGAGCGAAAGAAAGAAAGAGTGAGAGAGTGAGAGAGAGAGGGAGAGAACATAAAAATTATTACGCTCGATTAGACATCATTCACTTAATTATCCATCTCCAGAGTGGTGAGTGCCCGGGCGTCAGGAAAAGCTCGATCGTCGTTTCCAGATCACGCCGTGAGCGCCACACCGAGCTGAGTGAGGTCGCGGCCGTTAAAAGGTTGCAACATGCAGGTTTCGCTGTCCGTTCTTCTCGCGTTTTTACCCACACACACACACACACGCGCGCGCGCACACACAAATACACGAACGAACGAACTTTCGCAGCAGAATGCCCACGCCATCACGGCCACGGCCCATCATCCGTCAGCGTGTGGAGCTGTTTTCACCATGTGCTAATTGACCCAACTCAACTCTTCTAACGAGCCCTACAGAAACCGGATCGGGGCGGGGCTGGGAGCGCAGCTAGCCCGCACTCGCCACTCGTTAACCCTTCCGCGTTCGTTCTACCCCCCTTCCCCCCACCGCTCTGCTCCTCGCATTCCACCCCGCCATGCCCGATTCTCTACCATTTTCGTCGTGGAGCCGGATCGAGTTTCGCTATCGCCGGAGGTGTTTTTATACACCTCGCTTTTGGATCGCTTCGCTTTCGTCCGTAGGCCCTTTTGGGGGGGAGGCGTACAACGTGTTCGGGTGGTTGGCTGGGTATTTTTTTTTTGGTAATATTTTTACTGCAGTATTTTCTCAGCACCAGCCTCACACGCGGTAAGGATAATTTACGATCACGCAGCGAGGAGGAGGTGTTGGATGAACAATTTTTTTTTGAAACTTTTCTCGTTTCTCAATGCATTCTTGGTGGCTGCAGCGCAGCAAGCGATCAAAAATTTGGGATCAAACACTCGACGCGTATGCGTCGAGAGCACTCGCAGTACTTCGTACACCCGGTGGCCACCTATGTGTAGGAGGGATTGTTTTACATTTTAAGCCCGCGATACCGCACTTCCTTCGTCCCTAGCCTACCGAAAGGGTGGCCGGAGCAATATGTAACGGGGTAAATATTTGGTTTTGTTTTCTTCTCCCTGTTCCTCCACTCAGGTGCGTGCGTGTGTGCTTAGGAGTATCCTTGGCCGTGCCCTGGAGTGGCCACTAGCCACTTGAGCCTGACTTTAGCTTGAAATGGGTTGCAAGCGCAAAGCCGCCGTGTGAGTGATTAGGCAAATGGGTCGTCGTGATGGATCATGACGAGTGGCCGGGGTTTGTGTGCTCGAAAGTCTTACCGAGCGACCGAGCCTGGCCTCTTAAGACTCTGGCTTCATTGCTTTCAAGACGCTTGTGTCGCGACAACTGCAGCCACCAAAAGCAGGGCCGCCTATTAAACCACATTGGTGGTTCGAGCCGCTTACGGTCTCACGCACGCACTCGACACTCGGGCTTAAAATGTAATGTATGTAAAACCGCCAAGTATCGGGCCTGGTGCGCGAGCATATGTTCGGCATTGGCCAAAGACAGCCACCACGAGGTACACGAGCCGCCAGCGCGAAACTAGCACAAAAGTTGCACCGCGGTTTTAAAGCGCGCGGCACCGACGGCGGCGGCGGCGGCGGCAGAGAGTTGATTTAAGAGAGCGCACCCATAATGTATCAATAAAATGAAGTGAACCATTTGTAAACGATTATTTATGCATCGAGCACACACGCCGCATTCGCATGCGCGGCTTTCCAGGCCCCATGACCATGCATGTGTTTGTTTTGCATTTTCTTTCAGAATGCGGCACGAAGTCTGGAGTGCGGGACTACACCGCCGTACCACACCGAGGGGAGGTGGAGGGTGGGGGGGGGGGAGGGTTGGGGAGAGGACTAGTTCAAACTAGCTCAGTGCCTACTCTAGTGCCACTGGATTGACCAAAAAAGGAATCAATCCAAGGGTGCGGCACCCGAGTGTGGTGGTGTGGGCAAAGAACACAGTGCACAGTGCACTTTTCTTGTGGAACAGTAGCCGTGTTGTTCGTTAAAGTTCGATTCGATAATTTCCCAGCTCATGGCGTGACAGCAGGAATAGCACACCTAGAACAAATGGGACGTAATGAATCGGGCAATCATTACGGCGAGCCAAAGTCGGTGCTACATTTTAACACTTTATTTCACATTTATCATCGTCACCGTGTGCTGTGATCGTCTTCCTTCGGGGTGAGGCAGGATTCTCGTGCTTCCCAGACGCGCAAGCACCGCGTGTCCAATCAACATACTGATCCGAGACTGATGCGCTCCGAGACCGAATGGGGTGGGTTACGCCAACTTTACACATGCTTGCGATCACCGTCCCCACGATTGACCGATCGATCACCTTCGGCTTCGGCTATTCTGTCTGCGAACGACGCAGCCCCAGCAGCTCATCCGTTCGTGAGCACGCTTGGAACATAACAAACGATATGATTATTATTATCATCATCCTGCGTGGGGAAAATCGTTGGGAGTCGGGTTTTGTGGGAGCGTACGAACCGAACTCGAGCAGACGAAAATAAAAAAGTATGAAAAAAAAACACCACGGAAAAATCGAATAGCGAATGGCAATAAACCCTGGCGGTTCTCGATTCCTGGTGTGCCTAAGTGCTAGGTGGGAGACGATGGAAACGTCGAAAAAGACAGGCAAAACAAACGATAACACGTCAAAAACGATAATCGAACCCACCAGCAGGAACCAACAGAAGGAAGCACATAATTTAGGGGTAAGCGGGCAAGGGAGGGACCGAGGCACGGTGCAGAACGCGCCATCATTATGCTGATCGTTGGGTGTTGTTAGCCTTTCTTTTCCTCGCAAAGGGTAGCGCGAAACAAGGCGCTAAAACAGCGCTAGCCCGTTGTGTCAATGACTCGCTGAGATCGGCGATCGTATGCGAATAGAGTTACGCTTTTCCTTTCCTCTGATAATGACCGATAAAAGCGGGACCGAGCAGGCAATGGAATGTTCAGTAGGTTCAGTTCTTAAGAGCCTGTAACCTTTTCAATACATTTTAACACGGTGCACATAATTTGTATATTAAATGGATTGAAAGATGTATGTAAACTCAATTTAATTGTAAAAAAAACATAAACTGGGATGGACCCAGAATTCGCGACAGTTGTCACTCCACGTTGTGATCAGAAGAAACCAACATGAACTTAGAAGGGTGCTGTTTGCAAAATTCTACGTCTTGTTTCAAACTTCCAGCTCACTCACTCGCCATCAATCTTCCAACAGCGTGCGCCCGTATGTTTGTGCAGCTATGGTAAAGGGTAAGGAATACTAATTAGTGGAACTGTTTAAAAGTCGACCTGTCGGGTTTTGTGTGGCTGCGGGACCTGGAAAATCAATTGACGCCTGGCTTCTATCACGCACGATCGTACCGGATGCGAGCAAGAGATTGATTGGGAAGCTGTGGCGGAAGGCGCAGAGAAATAAGTTCCGCCACCCAATCAGATCAGTGTTAATCTCATTAGAAGAATGGTGATTCTTAGCTTCGAACGAGGTTTCGTACGCTGGCTTCGACTGGCGGGACCGAGCGGGGCGGATTACTGGGTTTGTCTCCTCGCGATCGTACGCGCGAACGCTTGATAAACACGCTTTTATCACGCATGCCGAGTCCTTAGGTGGTGCTGGTTACGTCTGAGAACAAACTATCCTTCGCGTTGCGCACAGTTATGACTTGTGGCGACGGGAGGAAAGCATAAAAAGGCAAACACGCCGTAAACAAGAACCAAAAAACAAAAAATCTGCCTTCCAGAAGCTCCGGAGCCCGGATCCGGCGAAACGTTCCGAACTGGTTTCTGGTGGTCGTTTTTCTTTGACTCGTTACGTATTTTATGGGGTTGGTGATTTGTACGTTTTTTTTGCTGTTGCTGTTGCTGCTGCTGTGTCTTCTTCTTCGTATTCTTTCCATTCATCTCATTTCGTTCCGTCGTTCAGTTTGGCCTGGCCTGGAAGGCAAGAGCCGTTCCACGTTTATGCGCGTTATGCTAATTTAAAATCATGTCAACTATGGGCGTCTCTATTTCAAGGAGCCTCGTTCCTCTACGCACCGGCGAAGAAGTTTTGGGTGGAAACGAAACTTTTGTTCGTATATTTAGCAGGGCGTGGTTCATCGGCCTTATTCGGGTGGTAACTTCAGCAGGTTGGCGATCGAACAAAAGTTTATCCTCATCGTACGTAGCAGTACTGTCAAAATTCGGTGAAAGAAATAAGCCAAACATTACCCACCGGATGTTGATGGAGAGGATCGCGGTTGAAGTGTTATTTAAAAGCCAATTGGTGACACAAAGGCGGAGGCTGTGTAGAATGAAGAAGCGGTAAGTTATTCGTCAATAATGCTCTGGGTCAGGGCGGTAAATCACACGATTCAGCCAGCACACGCTCATGCTCACGCTACGACATCCTCCGGCGTAGCTGGGAGGGTTTAATGTGTCACCTTTAAGTCCATAATAATGGAGCTGATTAGAATAAATTAGAGATTCTGCTGAAGCTTTCCCTTCCAGCGACAAGCGCGACACGTCGTTTCCTTTATGCGAGCTTTAGGCGGGTGTGTCACGAAACGATTCGCGAACGGCGGTTTCAGGTCGAGCCATATAGAAGACGCAGTGGATTGGAATTAACACCAAATGTTTATCCTCGTAGTGACACTTGTGCGGCCCAAATGGACCTGGCTGGGGATACGTTTCACAAAACGATACGTATGGAAAAGCGTTATGCAGTTGAGCTCATCAAACCAGCGACTAATGCTTTGTTTAAGTGCTCGAAATAGCCAACACGTTTTGGTTAATTCCATTGCGTTGAACTTTGCGTAAGCAATGGCACGCTACCCAGTCCAGGAAGGAAGGATCGATGGCACCGACGATGACTTGAGTTGGGTTTTTTGGGATGCAAAAAAAATCGAACCAAATCCATCGCAGCCACACGATTCCGGTCCTTGCTAAATCCTGTTGACTCTCTTGCTCGTTAGGATAGTGGTTCGGTGGAGGGCATGGAGGGACCTGTTTTCAATTTTTCGTTCTGTTCTGTTCTGATGCCACACAATGGTGCTGCTAATGGACGGCGGGGAGGGACAGCCGGTGGAAACCACAAAATACGACACCCAAACGCGCGACACGACACAGATCCCCCTCAGTACCTAGGGGTTGAATCATGAGTCTGCACGGGCCAGGTGGTGGTAGGCCTCGTTTTTACGATCGCGAGACACTGGAAACATTGAAGGAGCGGGCAAGAGCGGGGTTTTGGAGCTGGTTCTGGCGTGGAACCAAGCCGGAGCGATAAGAACAAGAACGCGCCCCGCGTAAGAAACAGTAATAAATTTATATCTCGTTTATGCTGAGGTTCGTTCGCTCTTTTCGTTGTTTTCCTTTCGTTTTCTGTTCTTCGAGTGTCTCTCCGTACTCCGTTGTCCGCATTTGCGCTTTCCTACGGCACCTTCACTCCAGAGCCGGAGTTCTCCCGTGGCGTGTTTTCCTGCTTCGCGCTTTTCACTCTCCATCCAACCCGTTTCCTAAAACCGGAGGTTGGAGGTGTTCTTCGTTCCCTTTACGTTAGCCCCGGGTTGAGTGGGGCTTAGAAAAGCATTGAAATTGTGTGTTTTGGGCAAATAGTCTCAATTTTATTGAGAATTCGTAAGGGTTCACAGTAGTTGAATCATGATTAATAATGAAAAATCATATTTTAGTGTGGATATGGTTGTAATTATTCACGTTTATTTTTTTTTAATCATTCTTTGATCAGCTGAAATTCATACATTTAA
>JXXB01036872.1:0-10193 GCA_000956275.1 Anopheles koliensis | reverse complement strand
TGTGTAGCTGTCGGGGGCGCGTTTGGAGGGTTGGGATGGCAATGATCGGCCATCCTCACTAGGAACTGCCTCCCTTCAGGACCTCCGACTTTCATCAATCAATCATATCGCAGCAGTAGCAGTAGCAGTAGCAGTAAATAAAAAAACGCAAGCGGAACGATTCAAACACATTCGACACAACGTCTCTCTGCCGACTCCGCGGCCAGGATTCGGCCGGGAACGAGGTCGAGAAGCTTCAATCAAATCTAATCCGCCCCGGCTTCCGGTCGGATTTTCCGGAACACCCGGGCTTTGTGGAGAGGGCATCAGGACACGTCCCCAAAAACCCGGCGTCCCGGCGGTTTTTTCTTCCTCTTATGCTGCCGGTTATGGCTTCGCTGCGTTCGGTGGCGTGTACGTGTGGTTCCGGTGCGAATCAGTGAAGAAATTTATGTGCTTGAGTGTGAGTGTGTTTGTCATTTTTGATGTAAGGTTATGTATTATTTTCTGATTCTGCGATTGGCGCACCGTGAAATGAGCCTATCTGCCTTGCATGCGAGCGACATCCCAAACTGTAATGCTTTGATTCAAATGCGTAGGAGCTTTCGATCATTACGTAAATTGTAGGTGAGTTTTGAATACTTGAATAAAAAACACTATAATCCCTACGATTAAATATAAATGTGTTTTCGCCGATGCCCCATTTTTGCCCCTCACTTTGCGGTTGTCAGATAAATCCATTGCTAAATAACAATGTTATTTTCGGAAGTGGCTTTGGTAGTTTAGCCGGAGTGGTGCTGGTCTTTCGCTCGACCAGCAATCCCATCGGAACCGTCTCTCCCTAGTTGATACACCACAGAAGAAACATAACGTATTTTTAAAACCCTGATACTTACTATGGTTGTCGAAAGTGACCATCTTTATCCTAGTTTAGCTCTAGAATGTGAAGAGTTTTTAAGGATTATTATTTTTTCAATCATTTTTATTTGGATTTTTATCGTTTTAAATTCTTCAGAAACCATCGGGTATGTTCCGAGCAGGCGTTATTTGTCCATTGAATTGATTTATGAAAAAACATCAAGTATCAAATTGCATCGTGGTTCGCTTTTCAAGTGGGAAAGTTTTTTTTTGTATAATAAATCTTAAAATTCAAATAGTGTCACGTGTTTTAGACGCATGGAGACGCCTGGTTTTTTGTTCAAAAATCAAATGAAATAAAACATCGTACCGTTTGCGTGATGCAGAATCAGCTGTCCTAAATAGACTTGATTTCAGTGAAGGGTAAAAATATCAAAATATGAATGGAGTTATATTTGAAGCAAAAAAAGGAAAAAATAATTAATTTTAAATAATGAAAACCTCACTTTAAGAATTCCGTTTAAAGTTGCAACCATATACTGTCCATAAACCGGCGTAGGAGCCCACCTCTCTGTACCATACGCACCATTTCTGAAATGTACCCACGTTGGAACGTGGTACGTTATATTTTATTCCAAACCAAAATGATCTCGGAAGCCCACCCCGACGCAGTTCCTTACCATTCCCTCCGCTATCGTTTAGGGATTGGGTATTGATCTTGTAATAACACTTGATACTTTATACGCCGCATGCTTTGGGCGGACGGTGGGTTTTTTGTTCCGTCGTCCGAGTGCAACCCATCCTCGAACTCAATAAACAAACTCACATGTAAAATATAAAAAAGTAGTCCCCTGTGCTTGCAGCTGTCCACGAAAGTTATCAAATAACGTCAAATAGAGCGAGAAAGAGGGCGCAAAACGCAGGGAGCGAATAAAAAAAAAAAACTGTGTATGACGATATCTTTGCGTATCCCTTATCAGCTGTTTTACGACAGAGTGCTGTTGGTACCGGGAGTGTCACGGTTCGTTACGGTAATTGCTTTTGCTACTGTTCGGGCTCGGAAAACTAGCTGGTTACGTTCAACTCTCTTTTATGCCATTTAAGCCACATTGCAATGTGGTGCTAAAATTGTGGTATCGGAATACGACTTTGGAATCGATAGCAATTGTTCATTTGCGGCAATCACTTCCGTTTCCCAGAAACTGTCCAGCCTAGAGCACAGCAAAGGCTTTGCGGTAGACCCGCTCATTTGCAAAGCTTGGCCTTAATTAAAAAATCCTATGCTGTAGAAGTGCTGCTGATTTCTATTCAATCAATCAATTCGTTCGAAGTTAGCTGCCGATAGTGTTGGAGATCTGACCGTTAGAAACTGCTGTTTTGCTTTGACTCAAAGCCCAAAGTCACTATTAATTAACTCAAGTAGCAACAGCTCTAGCATCGGAAGCCGCAACGGTGGAAGTGAAGTGCATATGAATGAATGAAATGCTGGACACTGGAAGCTAACGAAGCCGGATCGAAAGTTAGCTCGTTAAAAATTGTTTCCCAAAGCGACTGCGAGCTAATCAATTGCACTAGGTTGGCAACAGAAATGTCGTTTGCTACGAGACAGATAGGGGAAGTTTATTTTGCACCCTTACTCCAAGCTAAGCTAATTATTTAGAGAATACGGTTGAAAGTGATGAACATGACTAAAGGCTGTTTTGTTTCATATTTCTTTTGTTGGGGTGAGATGAAATGTCTCAAATTTATTTCCAAAAAATAATTGATTTGAAGAAAATTTCGACTTTCAAACCGAATTCCCATCACAGGTTTGTGAGTTGTCCATGAAATAGAAGACATTTTGTGCGCTAACCAGCAAATGTATGTACAAAGTCTTTCGTTTTTCCTATTTGGACTGAGCGAACGATTTTTCTTCAAAAAGGTATGCAACACGCATCTCACGAATGTTACTGGAACATGATTGTTTGCTACAAAAACATGAAAAGGAAAGATATATATTGCTAGTTCCACAAGAATTTTCCCGCTAGAAGATATGAAGTACCCTTATTCCGTTCAATAAAAGCATATAGTCAATGGTTTACCAGAGTAATTCGCTTGGAGGACGAACTGCGTGAATTCACAACCCTACATCGATAAAAACCCAGACCAGTCCCGGTCACTAAAAGGTAACAAAGAGAGAGAGAGATAAAGATAGAGAGAGAAAATCACACGTAGACGTTTAGCTGTAGCCGAACATGATTGAATCAGATCGCACGGAGTCGATAAAATAGAAATAAAAAGTGTATTATGCCGTCATCATAAGGCAATCAATGAAGATCGACTGGTTCAGCCGACAGCTAACAATCAATTTACCAATACAAGTGTAAGTTAAAAAAGTAGCTAAAACAGGCTAAAAAGGTTTAATTTTTATTAAACTAGACAAACAATTTCGGTACTTTCTTAAAGGAAATTAAACACTTGGATTGGGTACCCAAAGGGCGTTTGAGTGGTTTGCGCCTCAATTTATGCAGTTCTTTAGTTATGCAGCTGTAAAACGACTGAATAACGACCGTATCACTACGTTGCGTGCGTTAAGGGTCGGAAAAAAATGAAAATTATTGGTTTCCTCTTATCGCCACGCTTGTTCCCAAATAGCATTGGCGTTTAATCCCATCAAAAGAAACTATCTGCGTGGAATAATTGAAGGCGCCCGAGAGAATCAATAATGAAGATACTCACCTGGTGCACGCCCGGTGGGGCAGGTGGTTGCGGCGGTGGTTAGAGATTCTTTTCGCACTGGCTTGCTTTTGTTTTGTTGTTAATATTGCTTGCGGTTGTGCGGAGGATGAAGAGAGTAAGAAAACAGTGGGTGTGTGTGTGTCTATGGCTCCGAAACAAGAGCATACGCTCGCTTTATTGCAGGCGGAATTTACTTTTCGCTAGTAGCAGAATAGTCCGTCGAATCGATCGATGTACTATGCTGAAGGAAGGGCCTGAAGATTGAAACCTTTGCTTCACGGGGAGGATATAAAGGAGGGACTTGGGGGTTTGAAAAGATGTTTATATTTATGCCACGGTTTCGGGCTTTGGGTGAGTGGATTTGCTTGTTTACGCCTCTAGGTTGTGATTTTTTGCGCACCAACGCCTAGAAACAGGCACGTACAACCAAATCCGTTCGCGAATTCGCGTCACACGCTCTCGAAAACTTCGTCAATTAAGCGGTGGTTACTATTTTTCGCACCCAGAAAAATCTAATGAAAGAGTTCGGGAGGGGGTGGGGGCGTCGTTGGGACGCGTGTCCAATCAAATTTGCGCTCGCCACGAGAAAATCATGGGCAACAAACGGTGGCTGAGAAAAGGGCTCACCTGGTAAACATAATTTCACGCGAGTCGATTGAAATTTCGTTAAGGCATTGTCATGCAGGAATGGCTTGCAAGTAGGTTGTTTGGGAGTGCAGGAAGTAATATTAGTTTCATTATATTACTTTTTGAGCGACTCAATGGTAGGCTACCATTATGTTTATGTTTTATCGATGTTACCACTTTTGGTGACAGACATAAAATCAAAATAATTTCGTTCTGTGTCAAGCGAATGGCAAAGAGAGCAGCAATATTTCTACCTTTCTATTCCTTTGTTTGCTGTACTAAGCGCAAATGAGAAAGCAATCTTTTGTATAACACAACCTGTCAGCCAATATTGAATGACACGGTCCTTTTAGTGTTAAATTTTTTAGCAACAGCAGACATTATTATTTTTAGCGTTTTTAGCGTATTAGTTTTAAGCTTCATTTTAAAATGAAGAAATATAAAAAAATAAGAAGGGAATCTTTGATTTGATGTCTTACGTATGATTTTTATTGGTCTCTATTAATAATCGCAAAATACTAGTAAGAAATAAAATTAGCATCAATTTTTATGCTTGAAGAGGACGCTTGCTTATCATTTTCGTAAAGAACACTAAGACCACTACAAAACAAAATCAACTAAAACTTCTATATATTACTCAAGAAAGGTCTAAAAAAATCAAAACTAAAGGTTTGCTATGTAATTATTAATTTATCTATTTTATGCATATCCGATTTGGAATGATTGTTCCAGAAACTGTGTTCTGTAAACAGAAATACATATCCGATTTGGAATGTTTGTTCCAACATGTAAATAAAAATGTCATAAATCGTTGATAATGCACGTAGTTGGAGAACCAAGTAAATTCCACAGTAATTTCAAAGGCAAATGTCTGGGTGTCCGTTCACCTGGAAGGTATGCAATATGGCACAACAAAACCGTCTCAATAGCCTTAAACCTATCAGGAAATCTACAGGATATTCTCCTAACGCGTACCCACTCCTCAATATCAGTAACGCTCCTTCCCGCGCCCAAAAGATATGCAAAGCGTGCGGCACGGCAGCAGCCCAGCTAATCAGCACCGACACATGCTTCGCTTATTTTGCAGGGAGATGAGCAACAGAATGCGCTCAACAACACTCGCCGATGCAAAGACGATCCCGGAGGAGTTCATGCAGGCGGTGATGCATGTGGTGCTGGGCGAGCAGAACTACAGTGCGACCGGTGATTACAGCGCACCGCACCTGAAGCCGGTTGTCGCCCGGATCTACCCGTTGTTTATCCTGCTGTACGCGATACCGACCGCGGTCGGGTTGACGCTGAACGTACTGATCATCGTCTACATCAGCAAGTACCGGCTGTACCGGGACGTGACGCACGCTTTCCTGGTCAATCTAGCCGTCTGCCACTGCGTGCAGTCCGCGTTCGTACTGCCGATCACGCTGATGGTGATGCTGATCAAGAACTGGGTGTTCGGGCAGTTCCTGTGCTTCTTTCTACCGCTGCTGCAGGTGAGTTTCATGCCACAGTTTCCAATTAATCGTGATAATGACATTTAATCCCATCCGGCTTACCGTACCTTTACCGCACCGGCTGCAGCGTTTAAAAGGTTAAAATATTATCGGGCGATTCATGTCACCCCTCGTATCGCTCGCCTGTCTCTTTTCGGGCGTAATTGAGAGAGGCATGGTCAGGTGAAGGATGCATTCGTGACTAGACAATATGATTTTTTTTTATTCCATAAAGTAATGTACTTCGTTTCAGAACTTGTGGAACTTTTTACTAAAAAGCAAAACCTGAAAATAGCATGCTTTACTTTTTGAAACGCAAATATCTTATTAGCTGATATATGATATTTGCGCAACAGCATGCATGCAATTTGGACGACAAAACGCTTTATTAAACCATTTAGCAGACGGTTACGACTCTTCCGCATTCCATGTGCTTCGAACAGTCGATCCGGACCCGGTGCGGAGTAAATGATTTATCTTCATTTCTCCGTTCACGCGGCGGGTTAATACAAATTGATGGCTGGGAAAACCTCAAATTACCATACCTTTTTCCGAACGGGTTTTTTTTGGCTCCGTGTTTACGATTGCTATAGATGAAAGGCTACTTTTAGCAAACTCACTTTTTCGCCTCCCCGTCCCGCACCGCCGGCCGGCCGGGAAGTCAACAAAAAAGGCACACAAAAATGAGCGTAATTGATCCTTCTCGACCTGCTTCGAAAATTTTCCTGCTAGGGGTTTCGGTGCCGCGATAGCCTCTGGAGCAGTCGCGGGCTCCTCGTCGGCACGAAGGGTTTAATGAAAGGTCCCGCGTTTCTGCCACCATCAATCATTGACAAATTTCCGGCGTCCTCTGCCGCGTCCGATACTGATATGCGCTCGTGTGTGCGACCAAATGGCCACAGGCAGGGCTGGGCCAGATGTGGCTTATCCAATCGGTCGGGCTGTTTTATGGGGGATAGGAAGGTGAGATGTGTAAACGAGCGGATTGCAGTTACGTGAGCCGATAAATTGTGAGCAAATGGTCTCGGTTTATCGGACCAATGCCTACGGCTCGGATGGTTTGGCAATGAAAAACAAACGCGATAGAGCGCGGAAAACACATGCAAAACAGCCAAACTGTTTGAGAAACGTTCCTATGAATCATTGAACAGCAGTTTATCGGCTAACGTTTCTGTAATACCCTTAATATTACAGTGGTTGTCATCGGTTTAAATCCGTATCGATAGTTTCGAATTTATTGTAGCAACAAATAAAGTAGCAGCAAAGTATGCATTAAGTATAGAATTTAATAGAAGTTGCTTTTTTTTTTTAAATTAATCATTAAATTTTAGTACAAAATCAGTTATTTGTTGGCTTTTGATTTAGTTCAAAATTTTACATCTTCTTATTCTTCTGTTCTGTTTTTGTTCTTTTTTGATATTTTTCATGCAGTTAGTTTTTCTGATCTTTTCAATAGATATAAAATTTTAATTGGAGCAGCCCGGTGGTGTAGTGTTAGCGGCGCCTGTCCTTTACACGACAGGACCGGTACCATGATCCCACTCGGACCGTCTCTCGCTAGCGAGGAGTGTCTAACCAGCTATGGTGGTAAAAAATCATTCTAGAAAGCCGGTAAAACGTCAGACATGACTTCGGTCGTAACGCAAATAAAAAGAAGAAGAAGAAGAAGAAGAAAATTTTAATATGAATTTTGAAAAAATATATTATAGCCACAAAGAAACTTTTTAATATTTTGAGCAAAAAATAACTCAAAAAGAATAACAAAATACAAAACGAAAATAATTTAACCAAACCAAGAACATTCTTTAAAAACATGCAGTAATATAGTCGTATGATAGTTCCTAAGGTATTACAATTTGATAAATATATTAGTATAAACAAACATGTATTTTTTAATAGGGATGTCCTAGCCGCATTGTTTAACAAACATGCATTTTACATATTTGAAACAATTTGTGGTTGAAGAATTTGAAACATTATTGAAAAGGACTTAAACTTAAACAAATATTCATGAAAATTAAATTTACCATTATCATATTTTTTTTCCAAAAGCGGAAATATTGGCTCAAAGTTTTGTTTAAATATGGTATTGTTTTTAAATTTTCCCTAATACTAACTGCATCTGTTTTATTCATTTTTTTCGCAAGCAATAGTTATCTTAATCTGGAAAGACTGAAAACCCCTTGTCAGGAATACACGCTCATATTATGCTTTTATTGAAATATTCAAAGTAAGAAATAATCGCAGATTTAAATATAAATTAATTTACCATAATTCATATTGGGAACGGAATATGGAATATAAATTAATTTCTTTTTGTGCCCAGAGTACTGAAAGTGCTACGATTTTTGTGTTTTAATGTGTTTTAATACATTAAATAACCCTTAAAAAATGTTATCCTATAAAACATATTTTCTGTAGTATACTTTTTCGTTTTTTAAATGAAATAAGTCATCTTTCGATTGATTGAATTGCTACAGAATTTTAAGTTAAAAATAGAGGATAAAAGATATTTGTTTGGTTGTTAATTTTATTTTTTTTTAAATTATTTGTAATATAAATGTTTACGTTTATGTTCATAAAAAGATCACTCGGTGTTTTTCACCGATACAAAATGGATTCACTTGAGAGTTAGAATATATTCTGCACTGTAGTATACGATTGATCGTTTGGAGAACATTTTCCTTCCTTTAACCGATAACGTTTGCTCCAACGTTGGCCGCCAATTTTGCGTCGTTTCCCGATGGGCAGGAAACCACAGCAAACGAAGCATGAATATTCGCACTGTTTTTGCACCGCGTACCTTCATGCGTGTGTTGATTAACAGTGACTCTTCCTCTCTCACTCTTCATTCTTCTTTCGCTCCGTCTCCTCCAGTCAATGAAATGTTCTTGCGGTTCCTCGCGATGGGAGGCGTCGGAAGCAATCAAATCGAATCCCCTAAAGCCCACCATGGCGACCGTAAGCGACCTCGCGAATTGTGGCGATGTTAATTGATCCAATCCGTGCAAATATTTAGCCGGGAACGCTAGCACGCGCCTGTTCGATCGATGCCCTCGCGGGTAACTGTGGTAGAGTCTTTACGGGCTTTCCTTTTGCGTAAAGAGGCTTCTGCGTATAATTCGAACATATCACGCCACACCGCACCAAATCCAATAGCGGATTTGTTCACGTGGAAAAAGTTAAAATCATTAAATCGGACTCAGTTTGGGTGGTCTGAAGAAAGAAGAAATTGTACCTCTGTAGCTGTATTGGTGAGTGAAAGTATGCGTGTGTGTGTTTGTGTGGTTAGTGAGTGGTTTTCCCGAAGAAGGTAGCAGTGTTTTCCATCACCAGCGGTCGTGTCGATATGATTATTTGCAAATCATAAATTATCGACCCTGAGTGGAAGGTGGGAAAATGACGCTTTTCCACTATTTTTAGCGAACCGGAAAAACGGCACGCTGTGTGCGTGGTTTTCTGGATTATCTGGGGGTCGAAAGAGCCCTAAGGGCGACCGGAACTTACTGCCCACGGAGCTGTTTTGAACACCTTTTTTTATTCCTAGCAAGCTTTATCGTTTCCAAAATTCGTCTCCGGCAGCGGAAATGGTTGAATTCTTTTCACACGGGCTCCGTATGCTAAAGTTGGGCGATTCAGCTTCGAACACGAACTTTAAATACTTCAAGCTAACTTCGTTAGGTATGGTAATGTGGTTGGTTTGTTTTTAAATCCGTACAACAGGTCCAGAAGTAAACAGCCCTACTGCGTGGTTAAAGCCAGTAACAAAACAGTATCAATGCAAACTGAGCAAAAACTCTACTCTCTTATACTCTACCGCAGGCCTCGACTTGAAAACATTTTGGTAAAAGATTTTTTGAACCTTTTGAAAATAATTGCAACAGAATTTTATAACTTAATATTCTAACTCGAATGGTAGATACCCGAATTTTAATACTCGAACAAGTAGAAAAACCCTCTGATTTACCACCCTATCTGAAAGTGGCACACCTGTAAAATAATTTTACAATGTGTTCGTGTACAAGTATAAATTCGCTTTCATTTACAATTTAATACAACAAATAGAATCTGTTTCGTAGAAAATTGTTGCAAGTGATACTTGATTATCAACAACTCTGGTATATTTTCTTTCTTTATATTTTTTAACAGCATGATTCAATTCAACCTGGAAATAGCATAGCACTTTATACAAAATAGTCACAGACCCACAAACTATTAAATTTTGCTGGTATTTGTACACTTATTATAAACTACAAAACAAAAATCAGCTCAAAAAGTTCATCAGCCCAAATTCTGGAATGAGCAAAAATAAAAATAAAAATACATGACTCTTCAACACAACCATTGCAATAAAATGTCATCAGCCATGTATTTGGTTTTTAAGAAGAGTTTAGATTAAAATACAAGGTATGTGACTGATTTTTCTAGTACGATATAATAACGATTCGAGCGGAGCGATTTGCAAAACCAACTGCTTTATTTCACGTCCTGATGTCGAATGCTTATTCTATAACGCATTCC
>JXXB01036866.1:0-13233 GCA_000956275.1 Anopheles koliensis | reverse complement strand
CTCTCTTTCTCTCTATCTGCTCTGTCTACTTTTAGATGTTGTGAGCGAAAACAAATGGTCGCGATGTAAGATTTGTCGGTTGGTAATCACGGCGAGCAATCTGTGGCGACACATGCGCACGCAACACAGCCGGCTCGAACCGAAACGGTGTGAACAGTGCAACAAGCAGTTCAAGAACAAGTACAGCTTGCGGGAACACGTGCGCATCACGCACGAGGTGAAGCAGCAACGGGACGATACCGCCCCGGTTCCGGTTGCTGCGGAATGAGCCAAGCGGCCGGCACGGAACCACCACCACCTAGTCCCGGGTCGGGGTTGTATCGGTTGTCGGGCGGCGACCTCTTCGGCCGACGCCTGCTCGACTCGATCTCGATCGCGCCATTGTATTGTTAGTTGTAAATTTGGATCTCGATCTTAACTTCTCACCGCGAAACGAAGAACCGCACGTACCTGGTATTACATGTTTTACAACTGCCACGGTTCCGTCTGAATCGACTAGGAGAGTACGGATAGATTCGTGTACAGATTAGGGTTATTATTTATGTAGCGTAGTGACACGTCCGTTGTCCCGGGATCGAAACGTTTCCGGTGGCATCGGATGGCTTGTGTAATACTTTACTAATAAATCATCGGTGCGCTCGACCACTAACGATACAATCTAATCTACCGATACAATCTTTTATGCGTTCATGATTACTTTATGTACCAAAAAAAAAACTAAACTAAAACAAAACGACACTGCCCTTTAAAGTCTACTCCATTCAACCGTTCTTCTTCCACTTGCAGTTAGCGTCGGCAAGCTAGAGCTCGCACCGGACGAGAAGCTGCACAAGTGCCCGGAATGTCGCCGTACGTTCTGCTCGATGAACGCGATGAAGCGGCACCGCCAGTCGAAGCATGTCACGCTGATGGATTCGTACGTGTGCGCCCTGTGCAGTGCCTGCTTCAAGACCAAATGGTCGCTGTCGACGCACAAGTCCAAGTACCACCGGGGGCAGAACACATCCAGCGGCGGGCCGGTCGTCACGGGCGATCCACCGGTGGCGAAGCCGTCGGTCAGCACCGGAACCGGAGCGGACGGCTCGAAGCGCCAGGCCGGCCCTACGACGATGGTGACTCGAGTCAAGACCCGGGCCACATCGACGGAAGGCGCCTAAAAGCTGACGTTGGATAGTGTCGGGCCGGATTTGCACCATCAAATAACAACATTTGCGGTTGTAAGCAGGAGAAATAGCGGAGAGAGGGAGCGAGAGAAGGAAAGACAGATAGGGTGACAAAAGAGAGAGATTTTTTTTATTACTATGCCAAGGTTGGCACCAGGGCTACACGAAAAGAATTGCCCATGTTTATTGTTTTTTTTTGTTGGGTGCCATAATGACACTAGTAGCTTGCAGAATAGCTAATTTTTGACTGGAGTATGTCAGGTTGCGTGTACACTAGGTATGTCATACGACAATTAGTAGGTTGTATGAGAGGGAACAAAAAAAAACAAAAAAACTTGTAGCAGAAAATCCAAAGAGAGTACCAGAGAAATGGGGTACAAGAAAGCTCCAGTTAGCGCAACAAGAATTTCGTTTTGAATAAAGAATTTCATATCGTGTTGAGGAAAATCGTTTCGCCGAGGAGCAGACGGGAGACGAAATGCATCCAAAAGATTTATGTTAAAAATTCTCCCATTTATCCGTTGAGGAAAGGTCGCTAGCATGTGGCGAAACCCCGGATGCAATGCGAAGGAAATATACGTAGTGATGCAAAGAAATTTAGGCCCAGAGGCGCGTGGTTTCGTATCGTGTCGAAAGAAGCTACTGATTGATTTGTGTTGCTTTTTTATTGTAGATCCAAGAAGAATTTAATGGATGATAAAAGAGACGCGCGAAATACGTATCAGTATAAAATAATGGTGCCTTACGGTTTTACGCACTTACGCAGCTATACACTTAGCATTTACAATAGGAAGTCTCACATCAAAAGTGGTCGAACGTTTCGGTTGCTAGCCTAGCCTGACGTGCCGGACGGTTAGATGAGTATTGTGTGGACCTGTGCGGGTCCCGGCACGGGCCGGGCCATTACTGTACAGCGTTGCAGGAGCCGGGGAATTGGGTGGGTTTGCGTTCGAAATCTACGTGGCGTAGTAGTGTTTGGCGAGCGTGAGCGCCAAGACGAGCGCGCCGACCCGGGCCAAACCGTGCGGGCCGACACGACCGGCCGCATTGCAGAGGTCGCCCTGGCAGAAGCACATGTAGACCTTCTTGTGGTTGTAGACGGTGTACGCGCAGCGATCCTCCGAGTCGGACGGTCCGCGCTGGACGCACATGCGCTGCGTCGCCATATCGTAGTCTGCGGTGGAGAAGGAAGGAGAAAACGGGTGAGAGCAGGAGGTGGTGGTGGGCGAGAGTGGCCGCAGGCGACGTACCGTCCTCCCGGAAGGAGCCCATACCCTCGATGACCTTGCCGCACCAGCCGGACGCACACGGTACCGCCGAGACGCCCCGCTCGCTCTCGACCTGCGTCGCGTTGAACAGGAACGGGTCCTTGCAGCTGCCGAGCTCACTGCGCGAACGGCATTGGTAGCACCGTTTCAGCAATGCTAGAATGCAGATGAAAAACGTTACGACCAATCGACATCGCCGGACAGGATCTTGAGGGGTTTTTTTTCATGCTCGTCTTTTGGTACTGAAGTGAGCATGATCGAGGTAGTTTTTTTTTTAATAACCAGGAAACACGGGTAGATCTAGATGATCGCGGACATCGTCAGGGTATTGTTTTCAAGGTACATCTCTAGTTTTTAAGAAGCACAAGTTCGGTCTGATTTTCTCCTCCAACGTTCGCTTGCAACTCTCCCTATCATAGCTAGATCGAGTTTATTGACGAAGCAAAAAAACAAGCAAAAACCCTAACTCCTCCATACTGAAGCGTACACACTGGCAACAAACATTGCCCGCTTGTTCCCATTTCCTCCTTTCGTAAGCGATCTTCAACGCGCGCACTGGTTTTGCGGATCGCGCAAATGGCGGCGAGGTGGGAGAGTTCGACACGCAGCGTTCCAACACTTTCTAAAAGCTGCATAAAGGTGGCCTTCAGGGCACTCCTTCCTAGGTGGTGCTGCGAAGCGATGCGAACACCGTGGCGTTATGATTCACTGCCTTGGGCTTCCCGAGGCTCATGGGGCATTAGAATTGAATTTCGGAAAAATTTTGATTGTCTTTCGCGTCCAGTGTTCCAAGGGCTGGTTGATTGGTTGCTGGCCGTACCGATCCGCAGGTTGATTGCACCCACCGTTTGTTGACGTGAATTCGCCCGCGAGCAGCAGCGTTGTGAGCAGGGCAAGGCGCACACCGAACGATCTGGTCCGCATCACGCACGGGCTTCTCTCGCTCTCCGACGGGGACGCGTATCGGGGAAGGTTGCCGGGCTGCCGGGCTGGGACGTTTGGCCAATCTTCCGGCCAGCGATGCGCGCACCAACAAATCACAAATCGTAAACCCGTGGCTTTCCGTGGCTGCGATCGACACAGGCGCGCGCGCACACACACACAAACACACCTTAGCACGAATACCTGTGCACACAACTGCCGCCGACGAGCGTGTCGATGGCAACGCCATCACTACGAAACCCATCCATCCCCCACTCCCCGGGGGCGAACGATCTTGCTCAGGTAAGAGTAGGTAAGAGAGTGAGAGCTTTTCTGCCAACCGAACGAGCTTAAAGCTTTCAGGTGGGTCGTCAGATGTTGGCAGCTGACCTGCCCATTCGCAGGTGTAAGCTTCACAGGTGGTTCTACTCTTTGACAGTAGCACCTCACTGGCTCCCTCTGGTTCGCACACCAGCTTACGTTCCGATGCCCTTCACCATAGTTTGCTAGGTTTTCTCAAAAACAATAATTTAACGACCAGCGATCAGCAACAGCGCAATCTCCTGCTTGATGGTAGATCTACAAGCCATTTGGAAGATACTTAAGAAAACGGCATTCTGGAGGTACCGCTTTAGCCCAAATGGCATAAATCGGGTTGAAAGAGATGTTTTATTTCAATGTCTCTAAAGCTAAAAGGCTGAAATTGATAACTATAGCCTATAGCCAACACGCGGTTTTAACAACGATTGCCAATAATTCGGCGCAAATAAGTAACTAATCCTATTTGAATAATTTGATGAACTCTCCATTGCTGCTGGCTCTGAAACCACGGCTCCGTCGGCTACCAATAGTTGATGCGTCTCCTCTACGCTACTCACTGACGCGTTGCTAGAATTCTGTTGGAAAATGGAAGAAAGAATCCGCGAAATGAACCCAACAGACTTATTGCAGGTTAATTTCATTACTCTTACCAGCAACGCTTATTCGCAACGCAATGTTGGAACATCTTCCGAGGGCAAATTATTCGTTTCTTCTTCTGGCTGGCCCGACTCCTCAGATTTGTCTGAAACGTTATCGGCTTCTTCTGGCTGGCCCGACTCCTCAGATTTGTCTGAAACGTTATCGACTTCTTCTGGCTGGCCCGACTCCTCAGATTTGTCTGAAACGTTATCGACTTCTTCTGGCTTAGTTAGCTTAGTTAGCTTCATAATACTGCAATATGTATTCTATGTCCATATTGAGATCGAAGATCTCCAAATCTCTTGGTAATAAAAATGCTTGTTTACTTTCGTCTGAAAGTATATTTGTTTGTTCACTGTTACTTCAGTTCTGAATTGTAGTTCTTTAGCCAACTAAGTAAAGCAATAAATTGTTAGTGCGAAATGCGTAATAAATGTTCGAAAACTTGCAGTGAGGCAAGCTACTCGTTGTAATTATAATAAGTCTTCGATTACTTAAATTTGTAACAATTGGAGTGACCTGGAAGGCTGACATTCGAATCATAATGAACTTTGCATGATAACTTGTAATTAAATTTGAATTACACGAAATCAAAGCTTCTGCAAATTGAAAGAGTTGTGATGTGTTTTTTTTAATACCTCTATCATTCAGCGACAGCTGCGATATGCCACGAATAATGTCCGCCAACTCATCGTCGCTTGAAGCAACATCATCTACGGGCTCACCTCTGTCGTTAACCCAACCATCACCCTTCCAAAATATTTCACCCGTCGCCGTATCATCAGAAGTCTCCTGAAACGATGTGTTTGGGGTGTTTAGGGAAGCGAACAAGTGAAGCCAGTAGGTGTATCGTTTCGCCATTGCGTTTTTTGGTACATGTATGAGTGTGTGCGTACACGCCATTTTGCTTACCTTGTTGTCTGACATCTTCTCAAGCTGCAAATGAAAAGAAAGCAAAAGTTAGGTTATCGGGAAGAATTGCGAGACGGATTGGTTGGAACAATAAGTTTAACATTTCTTTCCTGATCTCCGTATACTATTAAGGCACAAATGATGTTAAAGAAGTAGAAATTTTAGATTAGATTATACAGCTTCGGAGTGTAGCACAAGAAACCTCATAAACCCACGCCAACTACTCAAAGTTTTTCGGGAAAGGGAAGGGTAAGGGGCGGGGCAACGTGCACCGGGTATTTTACTAATCACAGATACAAAGTTTCTCTTCTGTATTCTTCGCTTCATACGAACCTCGACGAAATTGCTGAATATACCAAGGCACTTAACAATTCCACAAAACACAATACAGTCCACAAAACACAATACGATGCAATACAGCTTCAGTAGCAGCTTCCAGCAGCTAAGTGAGACAATTATTCGGTAACTTCTCGTGTGAATGTGATTCTCGTTAACTTGAGACTGTCCTTTGTGTCGTTTTTTTATTTAAAATTTGAAGCTTAATGACAGCTAGCGATTGTGAGAAACAATGCAATTGTCAGATGGAGTAATCGATAGCAAATTATATTCACCGATAAGGAAAATTCGATTATTACGATTAATGATATTCCTTACTACACCTTGAAAAACCTTAAGTTACACAAAAATTCCACCAGATGGGAAACCTTCTGAAAAAAGACACAACGTAGATAAACGACTGCCATTGATTTTCATTGAAAAAATGATTGTCGGAACGGAAATATCGGAAATATACGGAATGAACGTTTTGCGATGCCAGCGCCAGATGCGGTAAGACTAGGAACAATCGACATACGAAAATTCATTCGCACTTCTACCCTCATCACCCTCGCACTTCTTCTCATCACCAATGGACAATTTTTTCCGCTGTTCACTATGTGAGGACGTCCAAAATTGTCTCATTTGTCACTGAAGGGGGAACTTGGGAGCATCGCGCAAGATGAGTAAGTGGAGTTCATCTAATCATTTTTCCCATGGAAAGCAATGTTAAAGGTTTTGTGGTTTGTGAAACGACGTGTGTCGTTAAGTTCCTTAAATTATACAACGATTTAGCAGCAGTGTGAATATTAAAGCAACAGCTACGTTTCCAAGATTTATGTAAAAAAAGAAAATGCTAAAAGAAATCCAACTAACTTAAGAAAATTGAAAGAGATGACTATTCAGAAATGGGAAGGATTAGAACCAGCGCTGTGCTTAAAGTTGATTAAAAGCATACCTAAACGCCTTAAAGCTGTAATAGATAACAACGGCAATGCAACTAAATATTAGTTACAAAATTGGTGTTGAATAAATATATCATAATAGGATTATATATAATTGAAAATGAAGCAGGAAAATATTATATCTGGTTAATAAACTCGTTTTTGTAAAGAAATCACATCATCCGAAATTGACCGCGTGCTCAACAGCAAGGATTTGCTTGCTTATTTCTATTTTACTCCTCAAACACAATTTTTTGCCTTTGTTATGCATGTCCGTAAAGAGGAGAGGAAGGGCAATCACTCTGACGAAGTTTCATGCCAACTATATGTTTCTAAGAATTACTAGGACGTTCAAAAAAATGCTAAAATTGTTCATTTCGATCAAAACGACAAAAACCTTCACTGAAGACGCGATCGGAATCTTCGAATTTGAGTGTTTAGTTTTGAAGAATTATTGTGCAATACGTTACCCATCTCACCGTACATTTCTCAGCAAATGAAACACCAGCACACCGGCTTTTTTTTCTTCAATAATAGCTATTTTCTCAACATATGTACAGTACACGTCATATCAAAATGTTCTATGTACAATGATACGCAACGCGCAGTAATTTTTCAGTTGTTTTGCTTCTTCTCCCGGCCGCGCCCTTGCCCGCGGTGCCGGAGACGAATTCGCGCGCGCCCTGGTTTAACTGGGGGTTTTTTTCCCCGCCTGGCGCAAAAACCCTGACTGGCGAACACACCACTTGTGATCCGAAAACTGCCTGGCAAACACTTTCATTATATGTGTGTTTTCTTTTCTCCTTTTGTTTTGTGTGTGAGTGTGTTTTCTTCTTCTTCTGCTTCCTCTTCTTCTTCTGAGTAATGACTTGATTTTCTAACTTTTCTCCTCAAGTTATTCCTGCTTTTCTGCTTGCTTTCCTTCGCTTCCCCTTGCCATGCTGTTCATTATTAAGTTAAAAATAATTTAATATAACATTGTTTGCTTGCTGCTCCATTGTTTGCTCGCTGCACTTTTTCTTGAGTTGCTTTCTGTTGTCGCTGTCGCTCTTTTTAACGCCGCTTTTTCTCCCGTTTTTCGGTCCAGCAGCAGCGTTGCTAGTAGCGGCTTCAGCTGCATCTTTGTTTCTGTTTTGTTTCTTCAATGTTGCTTATGTGCTAAAAATGTTCAACGAGTAAACCGAAATGTCCTTTAGTAACGACGTGTCCTCCCCGTCCTGCGCGGCGTTTGCTTACACCCTCCTCCTTCACGCAACCCTCGGTTTTCCGTTCCCTCTCCTCGTCATTTTGCATAGTGTAACATGTGTGCCTGTGAGGGGGAGGGGGGTGGCGGGGGTAGGTAGGGGTGGGAAAAAAATCCAACGTCCCACCGCCAACGCTCCCGGACTCGGAAGTCCGCCTGCTCGTGGCTTCGGGCTGAAGCGGGAACCTGGGTGGGAGGCTTTTTTTCCGCACGTTTCGTTCGATCGGTTGACTCCGCTCGTATGGTGGGGGGTAAACAACGAAAACTAAGCAACGCCGGCCAATCGAGCTCTGCCGGGCCCGGGGAACTCTTGCAACGGGTCTGTGGGCGTAGATGTCTACACGGTCCAGCAGCGCATGGTTGTGTGGTAGTTTTGTTTCTTCTTCTCCCCCCTGCCTCCCGCCGTTCGCCGTAACAAGTAAAACGTATGGTCGCAAGCATGCGCCCCAGCAGCAGTGTAGGCCTCGCGTACACCCACAGACCCCATATTTCGAATTCGCACAGCCAGACGGAGCTGATCACCACACCACACCAAGGGGAGGGGAAGTGTTTGATTTACAGCTGATACCACTTTTTGTCCTTATACTTGTTCATCAGCAGATGGGCGGAGCTGGAGAACTGCTGCGCCTCGCTCGCCATCCGCTCGGTGCGCTCCTCCAGCTGGCTCAGCTTGTCGCCGCGCTCGAGCATCAGCTGGTGCGCCTTGCCGATCTCGGACGTGACCGACGTCGTCCGTGCGTTCAGCTCCTGGATGTTCGCGTTCGGCCCGGGAATATGCTTTGCCACCGATCGGTTCGCCTTACCGCTCGACTCGCCAACTGGAACGGGAAAGGGAACGTACGTGCCGGTTAGTTGCAAGGGTTCGCGCGGCAAGGCGCCTCTCCGGCTACTTACAGAGCTCCTCACGGTCGAGGTTTCGCATGCCTCCACCGAACAGTCCTTTGAAGAAGCTCTCTTTCGGCGCTTCCGGCATTTCATGAGGTACGTAGAGATCGCCAAGCATATTGTTGTATTGGTGGCTGTACGGATGAAGAAGCGAAAGCGGGCGCATTACGGTCGATTCATTCAATCTGCAACCACAACCCGACCCCCTTACCTGAATTCTTGGCAAACGGTAAATTTTTGGATTTCGGTGGGTGTGGCTAAATACAATCCGTGGCCCTTGTTACTAAAGCTAAACGTTCGTGAAATCCTGTGAACGAGAAGGGACGTTTCGGTGTGGACGGAAAGCGAGACGTCAGGTGGAAGAAAAAGGGTGGGGGAGTAGAGAAGAGCAGGGATCAGTATATTATCGCACACAGTGAAGGTTTAGGTAGTATTTGTTACAATTGTGAGTTAGAAGGTCGAATGAAGAAATTGCATAATCCTTATAATATACGATTGGATATATATTCGGTAAAATATATAGTGTAGATGTAGTTTTTTTTTTTAGTGGATATAGAAAAAGATCAAACGTATCGAATCCCTCCCCTCAAAGAGGATGTTTTCCCTCGCCCTGGACGAGGAATATAACCAAAGAAGCGCAATTTTGGTAAAAATCCTCCAGCAACATCCCGATTCTCGGGCCGAGCCGTTCTATATCCACGCACCCACGACGAACGACAAAAGAAAACCCCTTTCCCCTCCCCCCCGGGGGGTTCACGCAAAGGACGCAACTGTTGTTCGAGGTAACGATATCGCATAGTACTCAGCAAGCGCGCAGCATTTGCCACCGTGCTTTCCTGCCGCCTGCGAGCGAGCGCAGGACCCGGCGCGACCGGCGTCGCAATGACTTACACATTCGAATCTTCATTGACTATAAGTTGTTGCCCCCAAATGGACAGCATTGGATCCACCACGCCCTGTTTACATTTGGTTTGAAAACTGTGTGTGAAGAAAACGAGTTATTTAGTTGATCGGAGTGCGCCTGCGAGCGGGATGAGTGTGGCGGGTGTAGGAAGGGAAGGGTGTATGCCGTGGGGCACAGGTGTGTTTCGGGGAAGGTTCATGGAGAGCGGTGTGGAAGGAGCCAAGCAGGGTCATGATTCGTCCCACGCGGAGTGTTCCTACGTCGTAGTTTTTTTTTGTTTTTTTTTTTCGAGTGGGATGTCGGTACAGGATGACGGCCTGCTGGTGTGTTTGGTGGTGTGTGTATGTGTGTGCGGCGGCACATTCTGGTCGTTGTTTGCGGAGGTGGGTGTTAGTGACACGGACACGATTCGCGTGCGTGCGAACCTCCCAGCTGCACCTACCTTAGATCGGCCAATGGAAGAAAATCAACTTCGAGCAGCGGTTTCAAGCTGGGCAGAGTAAACACCATCAGGTGGCCGTTGGATGCGTAGCATATGAGGCAAACGCTATCTGCAAGAGCAACGAACGACTGGTCAGTCATGCTGAGAGCCCCACCGACGCCACCTGCTTTACCTTTCATGCTGATGATTTCCGCCTTCACGATGAAATCGAAATCGACCAGCTTCTTCCGGTAGACGCAGTTCTGGCTCGGCAGCGCGAACACACCCGCCTGCTTCTCGCTGGCGATCGCAATGAACTGCCGATCGCACAAACCGTCCGGGTTGGTTGGGCTCATCTTGGTGGACGATGTCTTGGTTGGCGTTCCTGAAACGAGCGCCCAGGTTTGCACGGTATGAGCGAGCGTTTGCTTTCCCTTTCCCCATGACGCTCCACAGTGAAAGCTACGTACGTTCCCGCTTTTCCTTGCTGTCCTTCGAATCTTCGCGCCAGCTCTCGAATGAATACGGTATCAATGCCCCGTTGCAGTCCAGCAGTGACATAGACAGGATGGACCCCTTTAGCCGGAACATGGCTCCTGCAATCGAGAGTAAAGGGTTAGTAAATTGTGCTTTCTCTTTTCGCAAAAAAAAAACAAAAAGATGCGTTGGCTCACTTACCGGTCGGTGCAGTCTGAACCACGTTCGCTTTTCTCAGATCGTTCTCCGGAATGGATAGAGAGATGGTTAGGATCGATCCTAAACTGGTTCCTAACCATGCAGTAGGCAACGCCATTGAGGGATCTGCGCGGTAAAGAGCGTTAATATTACTATCCGCTCCAGCCTTCACAGCCTAGCTTCGCTCGTCTACTCACCGCTTTTTTTTACATAACTATCGGCAAAAGCCAAACAAGTCACAGCCTCCATTGCATTATTTTCTAAGCTTGACATAGAAGATGAACGAGATCTCGAGAATGAGTTATCCAATTTATCTGCGGAAAAAAGGCCCCCGGGGTTGGAAGAGAGTAAAAAAATATTAGTTTCACGCCTGGTACGGTTTGTTGCTACAGCCTGCATTTGCTAACCGAGAGAAGAAGGGTGTACAAAAAAGAAAACGATAAAGCGTGCTGAAAGGGGATGAGGCTGCCTTGCAAGTTAAACGCTCAGCGTTGACAGGTATAAGAGGGTCGCAGGAGGAAAACAAACAAACAACGAGAACAAAAAGTACTACATCTTCTAATCAATTTTGTAACATAATCTTTTCTTGTTTTTTTTTTTAATGTGTTGCTGTAAACATGCAACGTACAGAAGGTTTCGTTCCAAAAACGTGGAACAACAAAGTACAAAAATAAACAATAGGTGGAAACTTAGGAAGAAAAGCAAAACAAACACATAAATAGGTAGTTTTTATGGTTGTTAAAATAAGGAAAATTCTTCAAACCCAAGTGTGACTAAACGGCAAGTCTATTTCGCCTGTGGTGTAACATCGCACTAGGACTACACGAGCTACAGAATGCGTGCAAAAATCGTCCGAATTCATCGCATTCGGGACGTGAGAGTGATGCCCGAAAGTTAGGTTATAATCTCCGCAAAACCCCTGTTCGGCACGCACGACACACAAACGACAAATAGTGCACACTAAAGTACTACCGCGGGTGTTGGCCGCAAAATTACCAGCGTAAAGGGAAGGGGGTGGGAGGTTTTGGAAGCGAAAGAAATAAAGAGAGGATAACGAAATAAAACCGAAACTAGAACTAAAACTAAAACGTACGACCCAACCACGGCACCTTTCAAACGGAAGAGGATAACTAGGAAACGGAAAAGGTTGCAGTAAAGGAACGATCAATACCAAAACAACAACTTCCACCGCAAACAACAGCCTTTACGCAACGGGGATGGTGGAGACTCTATAACAAATAAAAAGGATAACGAAAGCGAAATCCCCTTCTTCCGAAAAAAAGGATGAGAACTTAACCGAAAGCACTAGATGGCTTTATATAGATGGTATATAAAAGAGAAATTAAAGAGATGTTGGTATACGGTGAAAAGTGTGTGTGTGTGTGTGGAAAGGAAGCAAACAAAAAAAAACGATAGAAAAACGTTCAAACAAAACGGTGATCGGTGAAGGCAAACAAGGTTGGTTGAGTGGTGGTTGGTGTAAGGTTGCAGGCACCTTGCGATCGTGATTTCCTGACCGAGTCTGTCAGACCCGTTATTGTCGTGGATCCGCTTCCGGCTCCAGTGCGCTTGCTCGGACTTCCGGCACTTGATATGCTCATGCCTCGCTCGTACATCGACAGCGGCATGTTCGAGTTGACCGCGTTGGGCGTCGTCGCCGAGCTGGACGTGGTGCCGCTCCCGATGCCACCGCCGGCGCCGCCACCTCCGGCCGCTGCCGCCACCGGCACCGCTGCCACTTCCGCCGCCTCCGACGAGCCCATTTATCTGTGAAGGAAATGGTGACGGTGTGAGGGAATGGAGCGGGCGAGCCCATCGACGGGCGAAAGAGAGAGAGAGAGAGATAGGTGGGGGGAGGGAGAGGGAGAGAAAGAGAGAAAGAGAAAGCAGAACACCGCTTGACAATGAGGTACTGGTACTGGAATGGACGCAAAAACCGCACATCGAGCAACCTTCGAGCGACGAAACGAGACGAAACCCAACCCGACTACCCACGGGATGCCCTTCCCCACCCCGGAACCCTTTTTTTCCACCCATCTGCGTACGTCTGTGTTGTCAAGTCGCCCTCCCTAACTGGCCCTAAAACAAAACAAAAAAACACAACCCCGCACTAGCGAACGCCGGGACACACGAGAGTCGAATCGAACGAGCTGAGCTGAGCGAACGGACGGGTGGTAGCGGATCGGTCGTATATGAGATGGTTCTAATGGCCGTCCAGACCGCGGTGCTATTGGTGGAGGTTGGAGCCAACGGCTCGCTCCACCGATCATCGGTACTTACTCAAACTCCGCAGCCACTTGGGCAGTGGCAGCGACTCAATGAAAGATTTTTTGGCACGCCTCGCTGCCGCCGTTGCCTCCTCCGCCGGTGGTGGTGGTGGTGGTGGTGGTGGTGGTAGTGGTGTTGGTGGTGGTGTTGGTGGTGGTGGTAGTGGTATTGATGTTGGTGCCTGCGCCAGCACCGGGTCCGTAGGCACCGCCCCCAACACCGGGCAACACTCTTGCTGCATGGCGTCCGGTTCTTCGCCGCGGGCGCCGCTGCGCTCCTCCTCTTCGGCGGCGTTGGCGCTCGAAGCACGGGTGGAGCAAGCGGACGGGGAGCGAACCGGACAGACCGCGACCG
>JXXB01036863.1:0-21305 GCA_000956275.1 Anopheles koliensis | reverse complement strand
AATTAACGCCTAAAGGTATGTAACTTAATTCAGCAAGACCTTTTTGTTATTTATTCGTCATAAATCAGGTTTTAAGTAATAAATTTGTTGTGTTGGATTTTTTCGAGAAAACTGCATACTTTAAGGTGCTGGCTTGCAAATAATCATTCTTTGAGTGGGCAATTTTATTTATTTAATTTTTCTGCTGTAGTAATTCTAAATAAATGCCTTAAAATAGAATCTTATGCAAGCGTGTGGTTCGTAGTTTAGGTGACGCGCTTTCACACTCATGGGCAATGTTTGGTCGCAGTTGTGCTCGCTTTAATGAGCCCATGGATACTCTGCCGCCTTTTATCCCCATCCCTCCCCACTTCCCCCTGTTTGAAGGCTTGGTGCGAGTGAAGCAACCTGCCCGGCGTGCTTCATCATACGGCGGCATAATTCACACTCGCGCGCCATGGCAAGCCTGAATTCCTGCACCATCGGGCGGAATAAGAACGCACACAACCGTGCGTGGGCACATAAAATTCCCAAAACTCACCCCTCTCCCTCCCTGTCTCCTCAGCAGACTAAAAAAGCGACTTCTTGTGGCGTTGTTCCGGGCTGGCGCAGGGCAGGACCGGGTGGATGAAATTTATTAAAAAACATAGTAAAAAATCCTCGCTAAAAACCGTTGAAAGGTACTAGTAACTGGCAGCAGCGGCAATAAGCTCACCCGGTTCGGTAAGTGTGTGTGTGCGTGCAAGGATGTGTTTTTTTTGGTTCCTTCTCTTCGCCCTACCTCTGCGCGCTTCAAGGCAAAATTACCGAATCGGTGGGGCGTGGAACATAAGTGAAACTCATAAATTTCCATTAGATCTTACTGCGCCCGGGAGTTATTTGTTTCATATTTTTCCTTCCATAAATTAAGTCGAGCAGCAGTAACCGAACGAAACATGAGTGCAACATCTTGGGGCATCGAACCTGGGGACGTTACGAGGGGGATGGAGACGTGTATGTATTTGGTGGGAAGAGGAGGAGGAAGTATGATGAGCACTGCTGGTAGCGTTGCTGATGGCGGATGTTCATGATGTTTTTTTTGCTATTTTTAGTTCCATTCGACGATTTTCGATCCATTTCCCGGAGTTAGCTCCTTACCAGACTGCTATTAGGGAACCGAAATTGTTACCACAAGCAGTATTATATTGGCTCCTGATTTCGCTGAATAGAGCTGGCTTCCTTTTTCAATGCAGTCTTTGAAAATTGTATTTTTACCATTTATTGACTACTGAGCAAGTAAATATACTGCAGTATTTTTAATAAAAAAATGTACTCCTTAAGGCATACAATTTACCACATTATAATAGCAAAGTCAGTTCAAAATTGGTACAAAATCAATAAAAAAAATCTCATTTTAAAGGTATTATGTGCGGTTAAGTTAGCTTAGAAGTCACATTATTTGAATAAATACGAACAAAGTTGAGTACATAACCAGAATACATTACAAATACTCTATATTCAACATGTTTTACATGCTGCGTACGCCTAATTGTATGCAAAACTGTTTATCAAACAAAAACACTCAGCTTCATCGAACTATTTACCCCGCAAGCTCGTCAAGCGCCAAAGTGCATCTCAACAATCGTTCGTAATTGACCTAAAATGGTTATAAATCATGTACACAGCACATGAATTAATAAACAAACTCCACACCACTCAAGTATCGATCCCAGATTGCAGGCTTTGCCAAATAGACTGCAGCAGCGACTTTTCCCGGCTAACCCCTACCCCATTTCCCACGCACTCGAAACGCATCGTCATCATGCTCGGTCCCTCCGGGGTCGCACGCATGTGGAAATGAAATTGTGCGTACGTCGAGGGTGCATTTACCTTTCATCCTCGCGCCGAAGCCTGCCAGTGCCGTCGATGCAGCCCACCGACGACCGGTAATCGCTTTTTAATCATTATATTGCTACCCATAACCCGTATCGGCCCATACGCACTCGCACACAACCTGTTGCGCCTACTTGTATGCATCGGTGTAGGGTGTCTAACAGGACGTTGCGTTCCGTGTGAGGGACGCCGTGTCGTTTCTTGCGTGTACATCGATTCTTATCGTGTTACGCAGCACCTGATGTGCTTGTGTTTGAGTGTTTATTCTGTGTTTTTTTTGTCACTCATGTTCGCAAAATCCTCCTGCACTTGAGCGTTTTTGTTGGAAAACTCATTGGCTCAGGAAGAAACTCTGTCACTCGTACGCGTGTTTGATGTCGCTTGATTATAAACTCTGTCCGCTAAAACGTCCCAAAAAACAGTAAAGATTTTACTGCTCACAAGCCGCCCGAACGCGAATGCCGTGAGCGTGTCGATAATTACCCCAAAGGCAGGCGCAAAACGGGCTCCCGAGCTGGTGGTGGACGGCGAAACGCAAATGTCCCCGGAGAGCAGCGCCAGCAGCGCGACAGCTGCGCTGGTCGTAAACCACCACCCCCTTGACCTCGTTCCTCTTCGTTCCGGATGGGGAAGGAAGTTTAAAAAATCGACACACTCGTTCCAGACCCTGCTTTAAGTCGAAGGTCGCAAAAATCGACAGTTTTTCATTCGGGCGCTTTTGGAAAAGAGGAAGCCGAGCGGAATAGGGGTGGACTGTTAGCGGTAATTCATCCCATCGGCATCATAAACCAATGTGGCGCATGGTGGGAGGAGATTAGCAGCGTGAAACAAGCGTACAATCGAACGAGATGTAGGCTTGAAAGGTAGGCAATTCGCATGACATCTAAAGAGAATTCGACTCTTTATAGAGACTGGGAACGCTTTGGTACCACTACACGAATGCGCTCGTGTTTCCACCCACGCGTGGAGTCCGTTTCTCATCACCTCCTTGGCCAGCTTCTTCCTTTCCCTCCCTTCGCAAATCTTACCCAAAAGAGACATCCAAAAAACATCGAAAAAAAACCATTCGCCTCTTTACCATTGGCCGCCGTTGGTAGCGCCGAAATTCTTCATTATTGTCGATAACGCTACACTGAATGAGTCCCACGGGGGCGTCAAAGACCACCATCAACCAACCCCACCCCCGACCGTCCGTGCCCACGCACGTACCAAGTGAGAAAGTTAATTCACCGGATTTCGGAACGAGAACCCAAAAAGTCGCCCCTCCCTCCCTCAATCCACCGAAAACGCCAAAAATCGCACTCGGCTCGGATGTTGTTGCGTTTATTTTTTTTTTCTTATTCTCTCGGTCGCTCCTCTCCCCATAGCATCAGCATAATTATCGTTCGCTTGTTAGTGCCCGGGTGCGCGACTACGCGTTGGTTTGGTTGATTCCCGCTGGGACGGCGTGAATTGTGTGCGCGAGGTTCATAAAATATTCACAACCACCCACGGTAAGAAAAAGCCGCGCGCTCGGGCTGGTGGGTGGGGCGGATGCTGGTTGCTGCAGTCAGTTCCACGGCACGGTTGGTGTTGGTCGCCGCGGAGGGTGGCCAATCTCCGGCCAAGTGCACATTACACTGGGCGGAAAATGAAAATTGCTTCGCGTGGCTATTAAGCGACCGAGGAAACGAGGAGACAATTGGCTTTTTTGTTCCTCTCCGCAACGTTGAGATTTTTTTGGTCCTAATTTATAGAGGCTTGGTTTGTGTGTGTGAGTAGCCATCGCAAACTCAAAAAAGGGCCTGCTTGTCGCGACACCTTGCGTTTTCATTTTCTTTACTCAAAATAAAAAACAGCAACCAAGCAATACGAACGGACGACGTGAACAATCAAACGTGAGCGTTAAGACAAGAAAATCATCGTTATTGCGATTTGCTAGGGTATGGCGATTGTTTCAGGTTTTATTGCAACGCTTCGCATCGCAATTGCAGTTGGTTAACGCGACAGTTAATAAGTAAGCGCTGTAATTAATCGCCCTTCGAAATTGGATAAAAATCACGATTATTAGACAATTTCATGATTTTTTATTACTCGAAATAACTTCCGGCCTCCCTCGTGAAGAATACTAATGTAAGTTGTTAATGGTGGTGAGAAATCAGTTAAATACTTTTCAGCCGATTTTGGTGAATTTACGCCTTAATTTATGCTTGAAAACAAACACTTGTTTTACGAAGAATTTTTTTAAATAATTTGTATTGTATTCAATTTCAATTGCATTTTTCGTTGTAGAGTATTCTTGTTTCTAGCAGCTTTAGATACATAACTGAAAGCTTTAGATACATGTATTGTGAAAGTTAGAAACACTTTTTAAATACGCCTTGTAAATATATTTTTTTATATTTTTCCGTAGCGCTCCTTAAACGTATAACATAAAAAATGGCTATTCCTACACAGCGCTGAACCCTTCTACAATAAATCACACCATTTATTTCACCGTGAAAGGGAAACCAATAAAAATTCTTTTCGAAAAAAGATTTTAACGCTTTCCGTACTCTTCCCTCCCCGTTTTCCGGTAGCTCATTTTGTGAGCATGACTGAAAACATTACATCTAGGAATGGAAAAAAATATGCTAAACAAAAAAACACAAAAACAAAAACTCTTAATATTATGCCGATTTCTTCTTTTACTTCGCGAAACGCGGGTGAATCAAAACAGCCGGCTGGTGAGGACATTCCGTGCGGGTAGAGGGGCGGTTGGAAAAGGGCGGACACGAGGGAAGCCAAAGCCAGTGGCAAAGATTGAACCCTTTCCCCCGGGTCGGTAGCAATTATTTTTATCGTCGATATAAATTACATATTTTTATGTGAATTGCTGTGTTTCGGCAGGTTGCGCAGGATGAGCAGCGATGAGTACGGAGCCTACGGAGGGGTTTACCAAGGCGCCCACGAGACACCTTTCGCGGGCACGAGGTACGGTGGAAATATTGATGAAACTTTAGTCCGTGCAGCAGGTGATTTTTTTGTTGTTGCTGTTGAGGGAATGTTATTTTCTTCCCACTTCTTCGCTGGAGGTTTTGTCATCAACAGCACGGTGCTCGGTCCGGTGATTAGCTCGGTTAGGTGATCATTCGGCTAGCGAACCAACGCGCCCACCAACGCACACGATTTATTGATGATTTATTTATGACCTCTATAATTACGATCATTATTTTAATAATAGATATAATTTCCGATTTAATGGCGCACCGTTAGCGGCTCAGCGGGTTAACCACTGCACCGGTGGTGACCATTTAGTCCCGCGAAGGGAAGGCAAGTTCTGTGAGCGCATACCAGACGATAGATTCCCGCCATCACAGACGAAATTGGAGGGTTAGGAGAGCGCTGAAAAGGGGAGACAAGAAAAAAACCTCACCCTGAACGGACGCTATGCACGAAAGCAGGCGAATTCGGACGCTTCGGCAGGCATGCGAAAAGTTTTCACCACAAAAAGAGGCGCTCATGGGTCTTAGCGTGGCCAATCCCCCCAACAGCACCTCCACCTGAAGTGGAATCCGTCCCGGGGTTGCACGCGGAGGTGGATCGGAAATTGCGTGTCTCGAATCGTGATTTTCATAACCATTTTGCCGGCGCTAGAGGTTGGGGAAAAGGGGTTTAATGCTTTCATCACGCGCGCGCGGGTCGCTCCAATGTTCGGCGCTAATGTATTGCTTTATCTCGTAGTCGATTGTGTTTTCTTTACTGGAGCGTGAGCTGCTCCGCACGGTGGAGGGGGAAAGGTAAGGGAAACTGACGAGTGGAAGGGAGCAAATGATTGGGAAACACCTTTGCGTGGAAGCGGAATCGTTAACATGCTGAATAGGGAAGATTGTGATCGATGATCGGTGGGCTCACGAACATAGAAAATCCAACGTTTTATTCCGCCTGCAGATAGACAATACGCGATGCAATAATGTTTGCGGTGGTCATGTGGCGAGTAATAACACCTTAGTAAAATACAATAAAACAGTTTAATTTTTATTAAAACTGTTTTTGGAACAATGCATGCAAATCGATCAATTATATATTTATCAAGCAATCTTTTTATTTTTTGGTATGAGACAGCGTACCTGAAAAGTATGCAATCTATAGCAATATCGGTTAAATTTTAAATTAAATCGATAATTCCATTCCTGTCACATCGATTGCATAGCTTCCGGGCGCATAATAAATTTTCTTTGTGTGTCTAGTTAATAGTCAATTTGTAAACAAACGGAATTGATTCTCACTATAACTATCGAGATGTGCAGTCATTTTATAGCGCGGTGGTTGGGAGGAAAATCCTCATCCGCAAACACAACAAAGACCGTTTCAACTAGAAAACATCTATTAGCAATTGTGTATTTGTGCACGATATTGTCCACAGCGCAGGGACGATTTACGGTGAATGGATAATTCATAAAACGCCAGCCGGCTTGCTTCCCCTCTCGAAGCGGGCTGCGATTAGGGAGAACAATCATCATAATGCACCCGCTTCGGATGCCACGAATCGATACGGAAATTTGAGCTGTCGGTTCGCTTAGATCAAAGCGCATCACGTACCGCAGAAACAGCACAGCATGACGACGAGAAAGAAAAAATGGGGCCCTCAAATTTCTCAGATTCTGCTCCGAGCTGTAGCCGGCACGGAGACGCCGGAAAAAGGCCGCATCCTGCACGGTGTGGTTTTTGTATCGGAGCGAAGCAAAACCCCTTTCACGGGCAGGCAAGTGAACGGACGGCAATATTTTTGATAAATGACAAAGTCATTAGATAAATTACCACCCTCCTCTTCGCGTCGTGCAGCTCGTAACGCATGTCCTTAAAAGACGGTCTTAAGAACGAGAGCACCGTCTTCGGTCGTGCGCACCATTAATGACTATCCTATTAGAGTAATTAAAACACCATCCCGGGTGGGGAGGGCGGCTTGGTTTGTGAGCAAAAACCGAACCGGTCGGTGCGTGCACCGAGTGCAGAAGAAAAACCGTCGCTGGTGTCATTTCCGCTTGTTGTGTCTTTCACCGGCGCCCGGTATCGTCTTGAAAGAAAAAGTGCGAATGTACCCCAACCCCACCCGAACAGGGGAGGGATATTGCGCGGGATGATAGAATTTCTATACGTAAGGAGTTGTGCCGGAGTGCCGTAATCGGACCTAATTTCGGTGCGGGTAATCCTTCCACGCCGTCCACCGTCCACTGGTGCTTAATCGGTCGTAATCGGAGCGCCCCGATTGCCGCAGATCAAAGCATCAAAAGAATGCGACTTGAGGCGGGGCCGGGGGAATGGGTTTCAGCTATCGTTTCCTTTTTGGGTGTCGTGATGCTGCAGGGGCTGGATTACACTGATTGCCATCTCGCTTTGTGCTCTTTTAGTGCGGATGAATGGATCAGGTGTCTCGTTCGGTTTGATGAGAGCCGATGTCACAGAGCAGTTCGTTAGAATTCGAACCAAATAATTACACCAACAACAGTCATTCATAAAGGAAAATTAGAAAATAAAAGTAAAACAATTTTTTAGCTTATTTAAAATTTACTTTACAAAACATTCATTATCTTGTATATTCGCGGGTAGTTTTTAAATAAGAAAGCCCGTATAGCAAGCAACGTTTGTTTCCTTTTTCGTAAACCACACAATTTTCACTCATTTTTAGGTTCATATACTCGAAAAAATTTCATTGATATTGCATACTTTTAGGCACATTTTATTTGCCCAAAACTGGGCCTAAAATTAAACAAGACAGATTAATTGGATGGATGAAAAGTACAGGTTAAACTTTTAACAGTACAATGTTTTTGTGGAGCCCGAAAGTATGCAAATATCACAGCATTTACTTAAAGAAATCGCAAATACTAAGTTGCGCCAAAATGTATGCAATGATCGGTTTGGTGATAAAATTGTAGGTGATTTTAAAACAAACGAATAAAATACAGCATATATTTCAAAACCATTCTTCACTGGGTTTTGAAAACATCGTTTACTTTGAAGGAAGCACGGGAAAACCGTAAGCTAAAGTAAATACTTCGGGTACGTCTCGGCGCATTCCGATGGGAAAGTTGTGGGAATTTGGCATGCATTACCATGCTGAGAACACACATTAGCGCACATCTCGAAGGCGCCCGATTTGAGTACGCTTCTCCGCTTCAGATGAAGCTCCTCTTTGCGGAATTTTTGTTTTACTTTTGACGCTCCTCATCAGGCGACTTTTACTTTCTATTTTAAAACGTTTGGAGAAGCAAAAAATTAAAAAAAAAAAAAACAAATACACTCACCCACATATACACTCAGTCACATTTCACCTGTGTCACATGGCGTCACACGCGGTGCAGTCTATAAATCCTTCAAAATTAAGGCAATCGCATAATGATATGCTAATACTTCCCACATCGCCACCCCCCCTGTCCCCGTACGTTCCGAAGCGGATCGGAAATGAAAGCAGCAACAGCACACGTTGGGAAAAAGGCATTAAAAAAAGGAACACACGCACCGAGTGGTAAAAATCGGCACCAGACCCATCATCATTTTCGTGTTACTCACCCCTTCCCTTGCGTTCGCCTCACATTTTCCTCCCTCCCTCGCCAGCTGCTCGAACTCGAACGTGTGTGCGTGTGTGTGTTTTGCGAGAAGGGAAGCGTTGGTAGGAATTAGTTCCCGAAATTAACGAGTTCTACCATGCGCGCCGGGACCGGAGGATTTGGCAAAGACATTTGGCATTTGCGGGCGAGGCAAAGCCGAAACGAGCCCCGGGGGAGGGGGTCGAAGAGAGAAAACAAAAAAAACACGCGCACAACATAAACGTCCCCGTGGCGGGAGTGGATTGACTCCACGCTTATTTACACAATCCAAACAAAGTCGCGGATTCAATCTGGGTAGCGTCAGGATGGGTGGCTGAATCGGGTGCCTTTGAACTTCTGTCGTTCGAACATGGCGCTGCCTGCATGAAGGTAAGGTTGGCAAGGAAATAAATTAATGCAAATAAGTAAATGCTGTCTGCCGAGCGTCAGCGTAAGTGTGCGTGGGAAGAAAGGCTAAATAATTATCGAGAAGCTTCTGTTGTGCTTAGCTTATCTAAGATTTTGTTGCGAAAATAAATAAAATAATATTTTGTCACATTTGTTTCACTTTTGTTGCCAACTTAGTGAACAATTATGCATAAATAACATTTACATTAAAATCATCAAGAAATATTAAAAATGAAAAAAAAACAAATCATGAATTGAATTGAAAAATAAAACGATTACAATTTATATGCAGTTCAAAGCCACCCATAAAAGGAAACGTAAAACTTGTACTATTATTAATAGATAAAATTATATTACAAAAGGTACATTAACCAATGTTGGACAAGGACGTCCATTTTTGGACGAGACGCTCAATTTAAAGACAAAATTTTAACTTTTTTGCTGTTGCAAACTTACAAAACTTGTTTCACTACTCATCTGGAGCACGTCCAACTAAGATGGCTATTTAGACCAATGTCCTTCATTAAATCTACATAATTATTATCTAAAATAGGGTAAAATCATCCCTATTTAAATACGTAGTATTTTTTTAAACATGAACAAAAGATAGTTCTGTAGTAAATTAATAAAAAGTAAAGATTTGGAACCTCTATTATTATACAATATCAAGTTACAATATCGATGAAAAATATGCAAAAATATATGACATGAAAAATGTAAACAAATTTGTAAAAAAGAAAGCTTTAAAATATCAAACCCTTCAAGATATCGCAAGCCGTTCCCGACTCGTTGAGAACGAAGAAATATACTTGAGCGCAAATCGATACCTTGCGAGGCACAAAACACACGCGCAATCATTTCGGGCCGCAGTCCCAGCTGATGCGAAAGTAATCCACGGGACGCTATTTGCTAAATGGAACGAGCCAACGCGAGCGAACCGTTTTGCCCCACTGCTTTGGTCCTTTTTTCCGTTTTGGCACGCTAAGTACGGGAGGTGGAGGACGGAATGTGAGGGTAGGCGTAAATGCAGTGGCACATATAAACACCTTCATGCCTTTTTTGTCTTTCGCCTTCTTGCTTTTGTTTTGGCACTTTATTTAGTAAGTGTCACAATTGAAACCCCCGTGACGTGAGGGTGTAGGGGGTAGGGGAATGGAAATTTGATTTTTACACTCGCAGCGCTCGCGGTGACGGTTGACGATGGGTGCGGCATTAGCGCGTGGTAGCATCCGGCGTCGATGAGCAAACCGAGTGATGACAACCATGAAGATGTGTAATTTATGCCACAACAGTCCCGCCATCAGGTGCCGATGGGGTGGAGGTTTCGTGATGGGAGAGGATGGGGACGGAACAGGCGTCGATTTGCCACCTGCGTTCGTTTGGGTGACGGTAAAGTGGATGTTGGGCACTACCCGAAAAAAACAAAAAATAAAGCGAATAAAAAACATCAACACCCGGAGGCGTCGCAAGCCGAAGGGATGCTGCTCGAATGGGCATTTATCAAATTCTTCAGCATCAGCTGCGGTTTTTGCATTGGTGTGTGTGTGTGTGTTCTTCTAAGCGTGCCACCCCCGGGGAAAGGTCATCCTGGCAACATGTTGCGTACGCGGTTCGTCCTGAAGTCCGGTCCGGAAGCCGTTCGGAGCGAACGTTTCAGCGTCTTCCAGTCTCGCACTGGTCAAGATAAAAGAACCCGAAAGGACACAAACTTGCCCACAAACTATGTCGCCCGAAAGCACCCCGAACCGTCGTCCGCAGGTCACCTTCGAGCCTCCCACCTTCGAATGATCATAAATTTTCTCTCGACTTCAAAACCGGCCCCGGCGGCCGGGGCTTCACCGAAGATGCATTGAAATAAGATTAAAGTATTTTCGTCCGGCCGCACCGCATGTGAGGTCCGGTCCACATGCGACTTCGGGGCATGGGTAGCATAATTTCAGGGGCTTAAGACGTTTCCCGAAACCGCGCGTCCCATTTCTCCCATCGACCGGACATGGGTCGCTGCTTCGCAACAAACAGACGACAACGACGACGACGACGCTTTTGCGAACGAAGGAATTAAAGTAATTAGTTTCAAGATGCTGGATGGATGCCACCCACCCACACGTGCTGTCTCCGGCCACTGCTGCTGCCTACCTTACGGGCGCAGCAACTCCTTCGCCGTGACTGGCGTTGGAGGCGGCTTGGCTGCCGGGGGTAAGGGGAAAACTTAAAATGAAAACATGTGCTACGGTCGGATGATGTGTGCGTGGCAGTGCGGAGCGAGGGGTTAGTGTACAAATTTATGTGGCTAAATTCATCAAAATTGTAGGAAGATGGACGCGCTACCATTACTTCAGCTCGGCTCGTGACTAATAGCTAATTGACCTTAGGCTCCGCTCTACGCCCGGTTCGGTCGGTACATTTCATGTTTACCGTGAGGATACTGGCTCAATAAATCAAACTGATTTTGGACGGTTTGGACGGTCTGAAAAGTGGGCCTTGGAAGAAAATATGGAATAATTGTTTGATTTAGTAAATACTAACCAATTTTAATTGTTATTAAATAAAAGATATTTTACTTTTTTTTTATTTCCTTTGAAACACAAGTCACGTTTCATTAAATATTGCCTTCTTGTCGAAGCGCTAACGCTTTTGAGATCTATTAAAAAGACATTTAAAAAATTTAACCTAAATAGCTTTAAATTAAATAAAAACAGAATATAATTGAACAATCCACAAACAAATATATAAATGTAAACAAATTACATAATTATAGACCATACTTACAGGCGTCAACAATTATTTGATACGGATTTATGTTTATGTTCTATTCGTACCAAAATCATATAAAAGAGATGTTAACAGAATCATTTCACGGTTCAACATAAAATTTTGCGAATAAGAAATTTATAGAAATAATACGAAAATCTGAAAAATCATGAATTACGTTTTTATTGCACGTATAAATAAATAATTTGAATGTGATTTCAATTATTGAATGCAAATATTTTGTGTTGTTTTAACATGAAAGTACCCAGCAGCTTTTCTAGAAGCAATTATTTTGTGTTTTTTCAGTATAAAGCAAATTGTAAATAAATAAATGATATATATTTTTTAATAATAGGAAGATACTCTTCATTGCGTACTTATTACGTTACAAAACAAAGAAATTCTAGATACTTTTAAGTGTAGAGAAGACTAAAATCTTCTTATCATTCTTCTTCTTCTAAAAGCTTCTTACATTATCAGCCTGAAATTTAAGACGAATTAAATTGTTAGGACAAAAAATCCAACAAAAGTTGTACAAGAACCCAAAGTAAAGATAAAAAAACACATCTATTGCATACCTTTCAAGCGTATTAGTTAAACCAATAATGTTTGCAAACTTTCAGGCGTCGGACAGCTTATCGATACGCAATTACGTTCGGGTTTTATTCAAAACAAGCTCACATTTATTCCGCTCAGTTTCACAAACGCTTTTCAGCTCTTTAGTACTGTTTGCTTCTCGAATCATACCCCTTTACACCTGATGTAGGTTTCGTTCGAAGCCAACGGGTAGAATCGTTGCCAGCCAATTCAATCGCACTTCGATGCGCAACCGTCCGGAAGGTGCTACACCGCTAGCGCAATTGCAATATGATTGATGTACTGCGGGATGTAAACAGCGAGTGATAAATAAACTTCCGTTCCGAGAGGGGAGGGTGATATCTATTCCCGGTGCTCGTTCCGGTCCGAAACAACTCGCACCACTTCCGCACTATCGATCACTTCCGATTCGTTTCGTTTGCCCATCGCGTGAGCGGGCCGCAGGGAAACAATTATTCACGGCGCAATGCGCGGTTCTGCTTTTGCCGGGGTCTCTCTTTTTCTTTATTTCAAGCATTATTTCTCACTCTCCCTTGCGCTGCCTTTTACAGCCGCTTTTTAACTACAAATCAATGAAATGAGTTTTTTTTGCGCTTCTCATTCTCATCTCGTTCTTCCAACAGACGGCGGTAGCAGCACCATAAGCTAGTTCGAAATTGAAAGTAATAAATCATTTTCCCAACCGAGTTGACTGAATCTGTTCTAGCACCAGCTTCAATCTGCTATTCATTTGATGGGAGATTTCATTTTAATATCAAAATGGAACGGTTGTATGGATGATTGGTAGTGAAATCGAAAGTACATTAAAAAATAGAAATAAAATTGCTTGAAAAATTTTAAAGAGATTTCAAAAATTTATCCAACTTTTAGTTCTATGACTCTGTTTATTTAATATTTCTTTTTAATTAAGGTTGTTTAAAACATGCTCAGAAACGACGACTGACAGTAAGAAAAAAAAATGCACATACAAATTAAACCAATAGCTTTGCTGTCAAGAAAATCGAGTTCAAATTCGACCGCTGAACAAAATCGTACCATTTTTCACCGACCATTCCAATTCCCAACATTGACTTGCAGATTTTCAATGCGAAAATGACTTTTCGAAAACGGTGTTCAAACGAGCACGGAAATGACGAGCGCAAGCATAATGAGAAAAACCCGCTCGCGGCATCATGAGGTAAAGAGTTGCTCAGTAAATTGTAGCAGAAGAATCTTTGTATTTTTTGCCAGCCTTATTTTGCCTTTTTTATTGAATTTTAAGCTGTACAGAAAAGTAATATAATTTTCCGAACACACAACCCTCGAAACATTCCGGCTGAGCTGCGAACTTCAATCACTCCCGAAAGGAAAGAATGCATTAAACACGGCTCTTGGACGTGAACGTTGCAGGAGGAAACATATTTCTTCAATAAAATTGAAGCATCCCACGTCGCATCAAACCTAAGGTAGCTTAGCCTCGCTCGAAAGCGAACAGGAAAACACACGCAAGGAAATAAGATAAGATGTGTAAAAAAACAATCAACGAAAGCAAACAGAAGACAGAAGGCATCCCGAAACCCTTCCCGAAAAGTCAGTCGCAAATCGCAACAGCTGACTCGTTTTGTTTTCTGCGCCGGGATCATAATTAGAATTCTTTTATCGACGGGCCGGGTCAGGCCGCGGAACCTGCCGTACGGCATGGAAGTCTCCCAAGACGTCTTGAGCAATGATCTAGAAAGGGAGCATGCGGGTGGGGGTGAGAACACGAAAGAAAACGAAAAAACACAGCCAAACATGCAAAACATGCTCTCCGATCCGCGGGGTCAAACTCGAGGCCCAAGCTCGGCTGGGAACGGCTTGAAAAGGATCTGTTTATTTTTATTACCAGAATTACTTTTCTTCTACTCTACCCCCTCGCTAGGGTGGCCTGCATTAAGAGGATTCAGTTCAACCGGAGCTGGAAGAAGGTACGCATCTACCCGGCCCATGGTCATTTAGTCATTCCGAAGGATTTGTTTGGATTGGCCATCGTTTGGAATTAAAACACACAGCGCGCGAGAAGCGGCAAGAAACCAAAAAAAGTACAACGGAAAACATTCACACGTTTCAACGATTGTTTGGCGCCGTCCGTTTTTTCTTTTCTTTTGTGGCATCACATTTCTTACCCAGGAGGATCGAATGTCTTAGATAAAACGAAAGGGTGGTTGGCAGCGTGTCGGGAAAATTGAATCAAATCATTGAGAAGAGTGATTCGTGAGAAAATGTAGATCTTTATTGTTTTTAAACATGTTTAAAACAAAAAAGGAATTTACCACAGGTTATTTTTTTAGCTAGCGCCTAAATGTATGTAACGCGCGTAGAGAATGAGAGTTAAGTTCCACTCGAGCGTTTCCTTAAGTCGAACAATTTATTCGGCTAAATAAATGAAAAATAAAATAGTGCAGCGCATTGTGTAGTGCGAACTGCATACATTCAGGCGGAGATTGCTCAAACAGAACTAATATTCAATTTGATTCTGTTACCAACCGTTCTCTCCTTTACGCGCGTGAAAACATTCTCAAGATTAGATGCGAAATGAAGTGATTGTCATTACGTCGCAAGAAACGGTTCCGAAGACACATTCCATCCGTCCCTCCGGTTGGCTTACTGCTTGATTTTTTATTGTTCCGTGATTAGGCTGATGGTTTTGGGCTTTGCTTTTTTACTGTTCGTGATCGTTCTCATGCTTCCGTGCTGTTTTATGCTGTCCGTACATTCGCCTGGGTTGTATTTTCTTCGTTTCCCCTCGCGCTTGTGACTTGACTCGCCGCCTTAAAGAGTTTGCACGTCGGTAAGCAAACAAAACGCAACCGGCCCCGTCGCACGATTCATTGCTTTGTTTATAGTTGTTAAACCTTTAATTTGACTAATTAAAACGAAAAAGAAACTGACGACGGAAATGTCGGGGCCTCGACGCAGTTTGGGTCCATCCGGCGCCGTAAGTGTGTTGTTGTGTTTTTTTTGTTGTTGCTCGTTTTCTTCTTCGTGTTTTTGAAGGGAGGCAACCCGGATTCACTTTTATGGTACTATTTATTTTGTTCTAGGAGGTTTTTTTTGCCGTTGGTTTGGTTCAATTTCTGTCTATTTTTTACTCTTTTGCTGTTCTTCTTGCTTCTCCAACCAACGCACGTTTCGCCACAGAGATATTTGATTTGCATACTAATCAGTTAGTTTTTTTCTTTGTTCCTGTCGTCCTGCTTCTCACACACCTACACACATAAACTACCAACCAAACACAGGACGAACCGAAGCTAATCGCTGCACAAGTAGAAGGGGCTAGAATAGTCAGATTTTTTTGTTTTTCCTTGCCTTACTTTCGCCTCTTTTCTATTCCTCTCCGCTGAAGAAACAACAAATTCTCGGGCTTGTTGTCGTTTCACATTACCGTCTCAAGCGAGCAGTTTCTCGCGGAGGTGGGTACAGGGCATGAGAAAGAAGTTTAGGTTATTTTTTCTTCATTCTCTTGCCCCACCAAATGCGCTGCTCTTAAAAAAAAAACCCCGGTCGCGCGGTCTTCTTTTAATAATAAAACGCTATCTGTGTCAGGATTAATTTAATGGTTTGTCTTTCTGATCGTTTCGGCGAGGACACCCCTTTTTGCTTTTGATGCCATCAGCCCAACACATACACTCGGGCTTTCGGTGTCATCAGATTCCTTCGAACCTTGTAGGCTCCGAAGTTAAAAGAAAAATATTTTTGCTCCCGCCCGTTAGCACCATGGTCAGGTATTAGGCGGATGGGTGGATTTTCCTTCCTATCTTTCCTTTCCCTGGCGTGGTTTACTTTTTTTCCTGTTGTTTTCGTTTTCACATCGGCAATAAAGCGTTTAGAAGAGCTGAACGCTAAATAAATATCAATCGCATGAATGAAATATGTGTTTTTAAGGGGTTAATGTTTTTATCGTTTTTATTAGCAACCATGCCAGGGTTTCCTTTGAGTATTTTTTCTTTTGTTACACACTCAAAAAACCTTCCCCACGGTTAGTTTAGGTTTCATTTAAAAGATTAAGCCATCAACGTACCTTATTTTAGTTCAGCTTATATAATTTAGAATGATTTAGATTCTTAGATATTTTAAAAAAATCTATGTTCAATTAATTTGAAACACATAGCTTGGAAGATTCATTTAAATGTTTACAAAAATGGTTAAATTGTTCATAAAAAATACTGAAAAACATTGTTTAAGCTTACCCTCAAATCTTTAAATAAATTATCTTAACACACTATATTTTATTAATCTATTGTTTTTGTTTTATTTTCTTCCAAAAATAAAAATATTGTAAAACAAATAACAATACATGCATGGAATATTTGTAACGTCGTCATGTGCAGCATATTTAAAATTTTCCGGCACATACTAGTCAAAACAGCCCTAAAGTATGCAATCGACAAAAAAAAATAATCCATCAGTATCTGGCTGAATCGATACAGCAATAACGCCGAAATGTAGGCAATTTTACGGAAATTAACATGTGCTAACCGCTGCTTGCTCGATTCCATTCAAAGAGTAGGTGATTTTCACTCAATAAACAATACAATTATACATTTCTGATTCGGAAAAACGACAAAAACATACAAGTGCACATTAAACCTATTCACGATTAAACGAAGCAACCCGCCGTCGCATCGAAACGCAAAACCCAATCGGTATGGCCACGCTCAACACACACATTGTCACACCAACACGACCCCAAACTCCCTTTCCCCCCGCCCTCTTCCGCCCAAAATGGAAACCGCAATATCCATAAGCAGACACGGGGCAAATGTTGGAAAATATGCTTCCATCCTTCAAGATCAGGCATCGCCTTTTCTACCCTTCCTCTTGCGCAGAAACCTCTATCTGGGTTTTACGGGAAAGAACCGGGGAAGAAAATTGATCCCACCCGACAAAAACCCGTTTTCCGGTCGATGTGTGTGTGCGCGTATCCCGAATAACGAATAATGCATTGAAAGAAAAGGGGGCGAAATTTGGGATTTTAATTTTATATCCATTAATTTTGGTTTCAACTCTCCTTCCCCGCGCCCGTTCACACCCGCCGCAATCCACCGATCCGGTGGTACAAATCACTCGTTCTCCCTCTCGTTCGCACTCGCGCGTGCTAGTCCGGGCCAACCCGCACATCCTTCTCAAGACAATTTCCGCAAATATAATGAAGAAAGGTTCGGGATTGGATCGAGAGAGGGCGAGGGTGGCGAAAAAGGTTCCCTGCACCTTTAAAACAGAACGAATCGGACACCCGCCCTCCGCCGCGACAAAAACCCGGGAGGACCCCGCGGTAGCTAAGGTTCGCCTTCTAATGAAAAATCGATAATTAAAGGCGTATTGAGCGCCGTTCGAGTCATTGTGTATGTGCGTTTGATACGGTTGGTTCTCCCAGCTTTCCCGGTTGCCCCGGGGAGGGAGTTTTCAAGGTTTTTGCACGAACCGCGCGGCGCGCGGTTTGCTTTTAACTTTTAGGCTTGTGCAGCTGCTTCTGCCAAAATCATCCCCAAACACCCACCCACCGTCGCACGCTCGGGTGGGTGTCACTTTCTTCCGTTTTTAGCTTTGATGCTGCCCGAGCCGAGCGATCGAAAGTCCTTTCCCAGCCAAGCGAAGCTAGTTCCTACCATCCCCGAACTAGTAGCGGTCGGTGACGCTTCGGTTGCGTTTGGTTTCTTGTTTTTGATAATGTTTTTTTTTTCTCTCCTCACTCTCTATCGCTTCTCTATGCTCATTTTCGTTGCTCCATCGCCCGTACGACCCGCACCACCAGTGGCCACGCCACGGATAATGGTCTTAATTATCCTTAACGAGGTAAGGACACGATTTGCGTGGATCGCTCGAGCGAAGGAATCGCTTTCGATGGACAGCTGCTTAGAACACCCGGCGGGGAAGTTGAGATTTGGTGCGAGTGACTAATGTGCCATCAAACCGGGGACGGTATTTTAATTGCTCTAGGGTAGAAAAATGGCTTCCCCACCGATGGATGTTTTTGTAAAATATGTTTTTTTTTTTCAATTTGAAGTGATTTTAAAAAATCTCAAAATGTTGAAAAATGGTTCTTTGTTGATGCAAAAGCGATTCAAGATGCAAAAAAAAAAAAAAATAAAACAAAATATTGAAAAACTGTTACAAAATTTTCTAAAAAGAAATAAAGAACCGAACTTTTGCCCAAAATGAGAATGAAAAGAAATAATCTTCAATAAATTACTCTTATGGAATAAAAAATAATTATTCTTAAAAAGTTCAATTACACACACAGTGCTACATCATTACTAAAATAAGATATAGATGGTGCTACAAATAAAAGTAAATAAATCAAATTTTAAAACAGGGTGACAATAAATTCACACAAAATACACAATAAAAATGATCAAAAAATTAATAAAGACATATTAAAATAAAAAGCAATTTACCATAAAAGTTGTGAAAATAAAACAAAAATTAAACTTTCACCATAGATCAAACCACATGCATGAATCGAAAATCGAATGCAACAAAATGAAGTAGTCAATCAAGTGGCGATTGAACGTGTTTCGTTGGAGCAAAAAAAACTGTACAAAAAAAAAAGAATTCAAGAACAATGAGACAAAGGCAGAAGGGATGCAGTAAAAAAAACTCTACCACCGCACACATACAACAAATCAAGCAACGTTAAAATCGTTCGCCAAAACCGCTTTCAGCGCTGCGGCTTTCTTACCGTCGGAACAAGAATGGAATGAATAATTGAGCACGGAAGCGAACTGGACAACTCTGGCTTGCTTGGGCCGGGCAAGAAAGCTAGCAAACTGAGCAGCGAAAGGCGCGTTACGTTACGAAACAGAGCTAAGTCCCAACGCGGTCGGAGGCAGCAAATAGATGTAATGAAAATTTGGTCCCCGAAATGAGAAAGGGAGATAGAGAGAGAGAGTGGGAGGGAGTAACAAAGCGTTCCTCCAACACCATCCGAAACACACGTCCATCCCGTCACACACCAAATCATTAATGAAATAATTAAGAAGACCTCGAAAACCTTTTACCGGGAAGAACCGGATTGCCGACCGGATTTCGTGCCCGGAACCCCGGGGATCGACAGCTGGCTCGGAGAGAACGTGAGGGTGTGAGAAAGGCCGAAAAAAGCGAACAGAAATAAAAACGTTTCACTAAAAGACACCGACACAAGCAGCCAGATTCCTCGGGAAAGCGGGTGTAAAGAGTGGAAAACTCGAGTGACCATCACCGCACAGCATGGTCGTAGAGGAAGCGGAATGCGATGGGAAACCATACCGTAGTTGGCAAATAATAATACCAATATCAGGTGGACTCAACCGAGCCCGCGCGTCTTGCCGGAGGGGAGCGGGGGAAAATCGTTCGTAAAAGGACCTCTTGTGTGTTTTCCGTTCCGTATGTTTATTCATTTTCGTTTAAGTATTTTTTCCTATATTTTTTAGAGTAATATGTTTTGTTCTAGTGCGGTGGTGATGGTTGAGCTTCCGGCTTCTTCCGCGTCCGGTCCGAGCGACGTTTTGCACATATTTTTAATAAATTTCAATTACGATGTCGTCGGCTCAGATCCTCACACAAACACACACATACACATACGGTCCGAGCTCGGCTGGAAATGTTAATCAAAAAAAGGATAATTCAATCTAAATTTCACTCGCCGGAAGGATCCTCCACTCGGAATGAAGGGTAGGGTGGGCGAAAATTTGCGTGGAACTGTGACCATCACCATCGCCACCGCGACGGAAGGTGGATTGGTACATTGTTTCATTTTGTGCGGCAGTCGTAACGGGTTTGCTTTTTGTTCCTCTCACAGAGAGGTTGTTATTTTTTTTTTGCTAATTTGGTTTTCTTTCACTTTATGTCCACACTAAAATTATTTCTTGATTTATTTATTTTTGTTAATAATTTACAATTCAGGGACTTTTAAAACTTTTTTATTAAATCATTGGTATGATTTGCACTATATTTTAATGAAAACACTCCTACATATTTTATTATATTGATATCGTTCATTACTCTCCTTTGTTATACTGTTTGTCTTTTTTAGCAAAATATTGAATTATCAAAACATGGTTTTTTATATACAGTTTTATAGCTTCATTTGATGTTTTTGTTTTCTACAACAGTTCATGTTAACTTAACTAATGATTTCAGTTCAGTTATTAATTTGATGAATTCTACTCCGAATTCGGAGATGATTGTAAAATAATATCTTTTTTATTGTTTGCTTTACCAAAGATCTTTTGCTAATTTTTATGAATTTTATAGATGTTTTATAACAAGTACTTTTTCACTCATTTTTGTTTATTTTTCCATTTTTAATTATTTTATAATTCTTATTTATTTCATGCTACAGTTTAAATTTAATCAAAAAGCTTAGAAATTAAATTGGCGTTTTCTCTGTATTATATTTTCATTCAGTCAAAATAAATACCAAAATATATTTCTCGAAATAACGCCAAACGCCATGCACGATACCTCCATTACCACATTCCGCGCAATCCTTCCCAGTGTGACCTACATTACATCTCATGGCAGTCAGCATCAGCAGCATTGATTAATTTAGTACGAGCCAAAATCCAAAAACCCCATCCGCAGGAGCAACAAAAATTGGGTCTGTCACGAGCAGGAGCGGCAGCAGTGGCAGCACTTTTCACTCAAGATTCTCCGAGTCCCCTTCACCCACACCACCCTTCCCGCCACCCGGGTTCGCAGTTCATTAAAGGGATTTCACGAAATAAAGAAAAACCCACGCTGCACACGGGCCCGACTCCGTACGGCCGAACCTGCCGCAGTGCCGGTTGGATTTTGATTTTCCGTGAAACGTTTTCCGAACCGGCCGCTTCCCACCCGCGGGCCCCTCATCATCATCACCACCACCATCATCGTCAGCGTCTCATCCGGTGGCCCTCCCTCCACGTACGCCGGTCGCGGTAAAACAAGTTGTAATCTCCATCACGCGGGCTTCCAGCCGGCACGCGCCCGCGCGCAGCCCACAATCAGAACTCATTAAGACGCAATCCTTTCGATGCGGAGTCGCTTGCCGGGGGTTTTTTAATTTTTTTCTTTCGTGCCCGTTTTTTTGCCACCCTCCTCCATCCGGCCCAAACAACAATTAATATAATTGTGGAGATAGCGAATTTTCCAATTTCATAAAATTCGAAA
>JXXB01036856.1:0-24028 GCA_000956275.1 Anopheles koliensis | reverse complement strand
GGTTACGATAAAGACCATTTTGAAACAATAGAATGTCTTAAAAACCGATATCGTACAACCTTGCGCCAACTTCGGCCCTGGCACATTAATGCTGACATGACATGGGCTAAAGATCTAGTAGGCTATATTATCCTATAATGGTACATGACTGGTAACATTAAGAGACCAACGATACCAATTGAAGAGCTAACCAAATTAGAGCATTAGGGGATCCAGCCCCTTCAGATGTTTTAACACCAAAACCGTGTCCAGATAACATGATGCAATTTGATTTTGGAGGTTGTGAAATTTTCCCAATATTGGTTCAAACATTGCAGACAACCGTGATATTGAGCAGCGGGGATTCTAGACGTAGTTGAGACTAAATACAAAGTCCATTGGTCTGTTGGCAGAACAGGCTCTGACGTACTTTGTTGATTTGATCCGCGAAGGGTGAAATGCTAGAAATGAGCTAGAACTTACAGATATAAAAATTACCTAATTAATTGTTACCTTAAACATCACAAACTGAAACTCAAAAGCTTAGTTTTTTGACATCTTTAAACACCCTTTTATGACAGCTTTTTTTTCGAGACACAGCCTAGAAACAAATAATTAGCATGGAACAAACGTTCTCGAGACCGGGGCAACGTGGGTGCAACTCTGCGCGATTACTAAATATCATGACCGAAAGATTAAAGGCGAAGCTCTCTCACGAAACTCCTGCCGAAACGGATTGATATTGAAGGGTTTAAGCAACGGTCGGGTACATTGCGGCAGCTGTTGCACTGGGAGGCCATGGGCGTAATTACCGTTGTTTTATTTGACCAGTTTTTCCTTCCATCTTGTGCTCTTTATCGTTTGCTTAGTGCACGAAACTATCACGTTTGCTCCTATTTACAAACCTAGGGTTGCTGCCTTTAACATGGATCTTTATGTTGCTGTTAAGCATCCCATTTGCTGATCCCGTGCGCTAGAAGTGTACTATTTTCACACCTCCCAACCATGGAAGGTCTTTTTACGTGTGTATGGGCGGTTGTTGCCGCAATTGGAGAACCAATGCTCAGCACGCCCAATGCTGCCGTGCACCAATATGTCAGACACTGTGCAAATTTCAATTGGAAAAGAGCAAACGCTCAAGAACCGAGGGTTTGATGGACATGGAGCATGGAGCAGTGAAGTCAACCGCAACCGTTACCATCGAATCATAACTTGCGCCCGGTAGGTCTCTCTTTGCATGTGCCCAACGTTCCTGTCCTTCTGAACCCTTGGGCCGTGATTGTTTTTCTTTTTTAATTTGCTTGCATCTCTCCGCCAACCGAAAGAAGAGCGAAAGTGCCATACCATATGCGAAGTGTGGGCAGCATAAAACGCGCGTTTTATTTTCCGCTCCATTCGGCCGTCAATCCCTTCTGTTTTTCTTGCTCTCTCTCTCTCTCTCGCTATCGGTTTCTCTTTCTCTCTCGTTCTCACCGCGTCTGACGCTGCAATCCCTTCATGCATCCGTTCCGCTGTTTGAAGCAGTTTCGAGCGCTTTCTCCTTCGCGCGCCGTTGTGCCACCCGCCTCTACCCACCCCTTCGAAACGGAGCCGATGATATAATTTTTCGTGCCGCTCGGTCAATGAAAAGGAAACTTTAATGAAAGCAACACACACACACACACAAACCAGCCGCAAAAGTAGAAGAAGAAGAAGCAAAACACGTCTTTAAAGGGGAGCAAAACAAACTCCACCGAAAAGCGAGAGAAACGCAAAAAAAAACGCATCGCGAGTGGAGAAAGAGGCGAACAACGCACCCCCGATCGTTGGAAAGAAGGGAAAGAAAAGATGGCGATGGCGCAAAGGATTGCGCGCACGCCGGGTTCGAAAACAGGTAGATCGAGAGCGAATAATGGATTGGCGATCGTACAAGCCTCGATCAGACTATCGTCAGAGCCGTGAGAGAGAGAGTGAATGTGTTGAAGGAAAGGAAAAAAAGGCAAACCCGAACCCGATTATGCAATACGCGTGCGCACGCGAGGGACGAGGTTGGCTTTGCTTTTGGAGCCCTCCCCGCGGTATGACGGACAGGCGAAAACCTTCGGTGACACAATGCGAGTAGCTTCTACTGTGTACCGATCGATATGCCCCTGTGGGTGGATATCTGGACGGCTCAAAAGCGAGTGTTACTAACCCTTGTTGATCGTGCGAGCCCCGTCCTGGGCTGGTCTGGTTGATGGAAGATGCGTAGGATAGGATCCAGCTCCAGCTCCAGCTCCAGCTGCCGGTGGTACTTCAACAACCAACGCCGCGATTATTGATTGATTGGTGCGGCAGGGAGATGGCCACCAGCCGGTTGCGTGGTGTATGCCTAAGAAGCCTGCCTAGCTTTTTTCACACAACTGAACGAGTCTGATTCAAGCCGCTCATGGCGCCGTCTCGAGCGTGTCTCGAGGATATCCCACGCCGCAGCAAAACGGATTCCCTTACGGCTTTCGGCGCTGGCTTCTAGGCTTTCCGACGAGTGGCTGCGTATTTCACCACACCTTTTCCAACACCGGCTTTCAGTGCTCTAGGGTTCCACGGCTAGTACACTTTTTCGTCATCTCAGGGAACTTCATAGGTTCCACGCAGGTTCGCACAGCTTCACCTCCTTGTTCTCACTAATGGGGCACTAGATTGTAGGAGAATAGTACTAGAAACGTTCTTAATCCCTCTTACTTTTCTTCCCTTCAACCCGTCAACATAAACGCATATACAGACACACATGCACTAACACTAACTGTCCAAGATCCTTCCCTAGAAGAAAGACACCAGAACCACGCGTGTACAAGGATCTCACTCAGCTGCGCTGCAAATGGTGCGGTTGTTGCTGCTATCGTTGGATTGATGGAAGATCACACAGTTCACTTTAAACGTATCGAAAATCTAACCGAACCGGATTCATCCAGACAAACTACGCGAATTCTATTGCAAATCGTTGCTGGAGCTGACACCTTTCGACACTAGTTGGAAACCCAGCAAATATAATGACTGATTAGCAAATCGATTATGCCGAAGTGTACACATATACCCACACGACCATCCCAGACACACACACACATACACACTCCTTTTCTCTCTAATCCCAGAACCTTCCCGCCCCAATGCCACCCTTCCCTTACCCGTACCGATTTCGATTAGATGCGCGAGCACGACGCTCTCTACTTTATCTCGGCAACCTGCCGATACGTACTGAGCGTGCAGCGTGGTATTTCATGCCCACGAACCACTGTCTGTGCCTGCTCAAAACACACACACTAACACACGGGCGCGCGTGGCGCTCAAGAAGCTGGGTGGGAGTGCATAGCATGTGCTGGTAGGCAAAAGGCCACGGAAAGGGTGGAGGGAGCATGGTTGGCAGAGGGGTGGGGGCGGTGGAGTGCGGGGGAGATGGTATCTGCTAGGGTAAAAACACAAACTAGTTACCACTCCAGCCCCACATCCCCCTGCTGCCTGCCGCCATCATTGCCGCCACCACCGGCTGCGAACGGTGTCCTCCAACAGGCTGATTCCGTTGGGGTCGGGAAATCATCGTCGATAACCATATGCTAACCAGTAACCGCCAGCCGACACACAAGCTCCAACGACTGGTTCGGAACAATACAACGTGGAGCCAGTTAGAACATGTACATTGAATGGTTTCAAAGTATTTAAACTATTTAAATTATGATAATTAATTTTTGAAAACTCCATAATAGACAAAATTACGAACCCGTTCTAGATAAAATGTTCAACTTGTGTTTTACAAGTTGTATTTTAAATGTTTCTGTTGCCAATATGTGGTTACATTTGACGACTATTTAAAATAGCTTATAGCGCCCGAGCAAATGATGAATCTATATTTCATACTTTTGATTATTTTTTAAAATGACCTATTTCATTTTGCTTTGTGCAAAGTACGTTGGCAGAAAATATGAGTTATTTCTTCAACGGAGTGTGCTGCACTCCCACCCAGCTTGTTCTTATTTTTATTTATTTATTTTTTTTTGTGTAACAACCATCCTTGTACCGGCTTACTACACTGATTTTAGAACCATGCTAACTGGTTAGTTATTTCATGCTAGGTGGGATTGTGGTCCAGATGGGATTGTGGTACCAATTACGTCGTTTGAAGCTGATCCTCTTACTGTATCACTTACTTCGAAATTTGACATTTGTTTTTGAATTGCCATTTTTGAATTGTTGAATTTGAATTTGATGGGAGGGGCAAACCCATATTTTCTCTAGAAATTCGAAACCTTTTGGATAACCATCACAATAAACATCAACATAATCAAATCGGGGAAAAATTCTAAAACACACATTGTAGGAGAAACAAATGCACGGAAACAATGAGCGATAATTTCGGCAACGTGGCAGAATTGGTGTTCTCTTTGCGATTGGTTTGGTTCTCTTTGCATTCGACGATTTTAAGATCTATAATATTCAGAACTATAATAATATAATATCAAATGTCTCAGTATTGCTGATAAATTCCTAGGCAAAGTTTTGAAATATTGAAAGAAGGTTCTCTGGAGGAACGAGTAAAACAAGGTTCTCTAGTCGAGCGTAACTTTTAGCTTTTTTGCGATAAAACACCGTGCACGACTTTGGACAAAGGTCGGAGAGAAACTTGTTGACAAAAATGTTCAAAAGCCCTTGAAAGACAAAGTTGGCGACATCGTGGTATGAGAATGGAATGTAAATATTATGAATATTATGAATGTATTGCTTATTATGAACTTAGATAAGCAATACGGCCAGGCCGTTTCTTCTTTAATAAAATAAAATAAAATAAAATAAAAAATTATGAACTTAGATTGTTAAATGATAGCAGATTCTTACCGTAGCGTCATGTAAAATAATCTAAATGAGCCGACACGTAAGTACGCATGGGAAGAGGTTTTTTCCAAACTACTCTTTTGACAACGGTTAACCGCGACAAATAAAAGGAAGGCAAGGAAAATAGTAATTAACTCTGAACGTATAAACAAAAATGGGCAGCCCGGTGGTGTAGTGGAAGCGGCGCCGGTCTTTCACACGCCAGGACCGGTACCATGATCCCATACGGACCGTATCCCCCTAGCGAGAAGAGACTAACTAGCTATGGTGGTAAAAATCAGTCTAAAAAGCCGGTAAAACGGCAGGCATGACTTTGGTCGTTACGTTAAATATAAGAAGAAGAAGTATAAACAAAACTTTTAGACAGTATACCTCGAAGCATAGCAGTTATTGAAGCTAAGAGAGGCCATACTTAGCATATATATAGAGAAATTTCCAAGAAACCTTTTATATTTTTCGTAGATCTATACAGCATTCATGTAACAATGGGAAGCTGGGATATTGTGCATAAAATATTATCAGTTAATTCACGTTCCTCCGCTATAAAAAAATGAATTGCGAGTCAGTAATCAGTATAACTTATAGGTCGAGGATAATAAGGAAGTGTATAGTTGGCGTATAGTGAATTGGTCAAAAATGTTATTATGAGTTTATAAAGTTTGACGTAACGTAGAATTTGCATAATAGAAGGTCCATGAACCGGTGTTCACACCTTCATGACGTTGAAACAAGAAGTCAAACATGTATGCGTAGTCCTAACCGTACGTTGTATTAAAACCCAGATTTCAGTGAAATGTAATCGCAGTTTACAAAACAAAATTAAGTTTATCACCTAGATCTTGCACATTTAGCACACAGCTCATCGACACTTCTAACATTACATTAACGGTACCATCTACTCTTGGAGGTCCGGTTCTAAGGATTCGGAAAGACTAACAAGACTTTAAAGACTTAGTTAAGGTTATAGGATCTATTAACGTCCATTATAGAGATTCCTGCTCATAAAAGGTTTCTTCTTGCGTATTGATCTTGTTTTTTTATGAATTATGGAACTTTCAATTTCTTAGAAATTTTCCTGTCCCTCCATGCTTCAGGGGAAAATACCAGATATTAGATATAGTATATGACGATCACCAACCACCATGTAGAATGAATCGCAATATGCTCTCTTACACGTGGAGTAAACACTAGCCTGTTAGCTCCCTGTACTAATAACACTGTCGAATCCGCGTTTTAGTTTTAATTACTCCCTCATTCTAGATCAAACAAACTATCTAAGCACTAAAATAACTACCAAGTAAAACAAAAGTCGCACCGAAGAATTTAGTTTGTTTGGTAAATTATAGCTAGTGTACTAGGTGGCCTCAGATGGCGTGGGTAAGAAATAGAAAGGTGTTCCACGTGAGCGCGGGAGAGGGGTTTTGCATGCAGGAGTGTACGATTGAGGCGGGTTTTGGGTGGTGACCATAGCGTGTGGTGGGTACCTTTTAATGAAGCTACGAAACCATGGAAAAAAGATCGCTAAAAATCGGAGCAAAGGGTTTGTCTGTGAAAACCTGAAAACACCCTTTATAGATGTTAACCCTTTGAGAGACATGCAGTATCAGCAACAATAAATAAGGGCAACATTAAATACACTTGTATTTCCGGTAAGTCATAGTCGGAGTTTGCGGGTCGATGAATGATCAACTAAAGATAAATCTGTATATGCTTCCAAGCTATCAAATAAAAAATCTATATTAAAGGGTGCCAATTAAAACCATCAGTTAATTTAAATTAAACTTCCATGTTTTTATTTTACAGGTGATTAGGTTCAAATAACTAACTCGCTATAAATGGGAGTTGAGCGTGCGTGTAAAATATATGATTATTTAAGAGTTTGCTACTACTTACCTAGTAACGTCAAAGTAAAACCGAAAAACCCATACCGTGCGCAAACCACCGCCAGTAGACACGCAACCACAGCAAGCGCACCTAAGCTCCCACCCCAAGACGGCACTGGTTCATGGTAGGAAATACGTCATGTGCACGGCACGTTCACGTCCGCACGAGTCCACACCCAACCGAGCGAGCGCAGCTGCACCCCAAGTCACACAGTGGCACACAGGCGAAACACTGGCCGATCGTTGATCAATGGCGTACAGGGCCCTACACAAGTCACGCAACACGTGGCGAAAATGTGAAAGCTCAGCGTAGGGCAGCTCCTCTAGCAACGTTGATTCAAATGGTACATCTATGCTTTCGTGACGCACATTTTCACAGCTTTGCTTGTGAGTCTTAGCTTGACCATTGAGATATAAACTATATCTTCACGATAGCTAATATCTAGAGACAAAAACAGCGTTAGAGGAATGTATTTGGTCTGACGGATATACAAAGATGGATGAATGGATATACAAAAAAAAAAGATAGATAAATATATATAAGTCTTCGATTTATATATATTTATAATAAGATCCATGTTCTGACTATTTGTGACCTTCGGATATGCAAGTTTCGAACTGATTGAATAAGTGATGGGTTTAAATAACGCATCTTTACCATTCTTCTCACAACTAATATTAACAATTAAATTTTGCTGACTAATAATTTCAGCAAAGGAAGTTCAAAAATATCCTTTTTAAATGCTTATTTGCCTTATAATGTGGTACTATGAATACGTCGTTGAGCAATTATCACAACATTTAGGGATTAACCCACAGTTAGCAGCGGGCCTGTCGTAGGAGAGCAACGGGGAGTGAGCGGGACAGTAAAAAAAATAGAACTTGAAAATGACCAGTCCCCCGATAGGAAGATGAGCGTAAATTTATTATAGAATACATGCTTGATGTTTTATAATTATCCGTCCACTCTCGACTATCCGAACACAACATTTGTGCCAGAGACGGGTAAAAAGCATCTTTAACAAGCACGTAAATGAATCAGTTCTTTTCTCCCATTAACTAAGAATTTATACAGTTCTTTCGCTATATTAATAATTGAAAACAAGTAGTTTATTGAGTGGGATATTATGTAAACTGTAATTATTTGAACTGTGTGTAACGGAGAGTAATCCGTTGCTTTCGCTAAGCTAGTCATACGGATTAGTTCGTTTTAGTTCGTAAACGAACTCGCTTATTGCATTGAGCTGACGACTGATTCTCGTTCAATTTTGACCACCTCTACCACCTTTCATCAACGATTGTTGTTGGTTTGCCCATTGTGTTCGAAGCACTGAATTTATCTTGTCATCCTGAAACAACTGAAGCATATTTATATTGCAATTTCGTGAATTCCCAAAACATTGTATTTCTTAAGAAATGCTTCTAATTAACATGGTTACAAATGATGTAAACATATTTTATTTCGCTTTTCGCGAAGGATGTTAAAAACAAAGTATTGAACGAGGTGTTGAAAACGGACTCAATCATGTCAGTGACAGCCGCTAGGGCGCCGTATGTACGTGTGCATGTGTACAAATTATTCCAGCGAATGTGAGGATATCTCGAAGCGATGCTCTGCTGCGATAGATTTTCAAGCATCGAAACTATTTTGCCGATTCCGGCACTTTTCATTATACCAGCAAAGTGTTATCTAACGCGGTAGCCGAACACACAGGTATGTTCGTAAAACATATACTCCGCGGCATCCTGTCTAAAACATTCTATCTGCCCGTTAGTACGAGCAAGAATCGCAGTGTGGTGCGGTTTATCACATTTTGTTTTCATTACTCGTAGGAGCCGGAAGGGAAAACTACTGATTCAAAAGACACGAGACAACTTATCGGTGTTTCTGGCATTCCGGCTATACCAGAACGCCATCAGGCGGGACGATTGTAAGCAAACAGCTAAAGAAAGGTTACCACAAGTAGCTAATCCGTTTTATTTTTTCCAGAAGGAGTAGAAGCAGCAGTTTAGGAAACACAAAAATTTCGGTGGAGACGACATGACGCTGGGCCCAACATGAGCAGTATAGGCGAAACCAATTCTTCCCAGCCGTGCGACGAGAAACGTTTGTCACGGCGCAACAAAAAGAAAACAACCTCAACCGAACAACAGCAGCAAAGGCCACATCAACAATCAAAAGCGACCGCGGGACCGCGCGGTACGGTTGGCAACGATCAACTTCAATATGATTCCTACTCACAATCAGGCGCGGGAGGCGGCACAGGTGGAAGCAAAAGGTACCAGAGCAATCGCTCCCAACCCACCACCCAGCGTCGTGAACGGACGAGCAAGCTGACTATCGCCGGTGGTGCTTCAGTCACCGGGGATGCGTCCCACGAACTCGACGTGGATCCAGGTGACATGCGCATCTCGAAGTTGTTGCGCCGGCTAACGGGTGAGCTGCCGGTCCGCACATTTTTGACGATTTGTAAGCAGCTCGAGCCATTGATACTGGACGCGTCGAATGCGGCGTATGTGCGGAAATCATTTGACATTCTGGCAAACGCGATCAGTACGATTCAGGCGGAGGTGCGTGGGCACCGGGAGTGTATGGATAGGGTAGCGCAACTTTTCGGCATGATGTTGTACGTGCTGGTATCAGGAAGCGGCGATGGCGGTACCGCATTGCGTGCGTGGATTAGTCAGCATCTAAACCAATCGAAGCGCATCCAACACACGGCGTTAGTAGCGCTGCGCCAGATGATTTTGTTAGATCGTGGCGTGCGACGACTGGGCGATGGAGTGATCAATTGGTTGCTGAAGTACTTGCAGGATATCCTGGAGTCGACGGATGTGCCGAACGTATTCATGCTACTGACGGACGTGATGGGGGTATTGGCGGATAGCTATCCGGACGCATTCGCCGCCCATTTCACCGACATTGTAGATATTGTGATTGGCTGGCAGCTGGATGCATCCCAAAGGACGCCGCTTAAGTTACACTGTGCACGGGTATTGCTTGCCTTCCGTGTGCACTGGTGCGGGAAGCGTAATGTGACACTGAATCTTCTAGAACAACTAAGCGAAGACATCGATCGGTTGGAGTACGGCAGTGCAGCGGGTGACGAGGAGCAAAGCGGTGAAGTGGACCAACCGTTTGGATCGCTTCTGACCGCGTTCAATAGCGTGCTGAAATGTGTGCTTGATCCGGAATGTTTACTGCAGCAGGAAGAGCAGCGCCGCCTGCAGCGCTGTACCGAAACTATTTGGAATGTGGTTTTCCAGATGCTGGCGACAGAATCACTACCCATCAGCTCCGGGCTGCTCGTGGCCTCCATCTGTGAGTGTGCGATGCTACAGCCGCCAAGAGAAGAGCAACAGCTACAACAACTGATTAAAGCATTGGTGGCAAAAGCGTCCGACTACACAGACGAACAGGTCGGCGCGTTGCTACACCTCGTGCTTCATTACCTAGACGAGCATCGTGCCCTATTTCTGCTACCGATCCTGTTCCAGCAGGGCCCTTTCTACGCGTTACGCTATCGTAAGAATCGTGCCGTGCTAAGCGCCCTCAAACTGGTGTACCATCGTTTGCTGATGCTGAAAAACGTACAAGTGCTCGAGGAAGCTTACGACTACCTAATCACCGATCTTGACGATTGCCTCGGGAAGCTGTGGGCTCGCCGAAAGGACAAAGGGCGTTCCGCGAACATCTTACCGCAGCTGCAGTACTGCGTCCAGTTCAATTTGCTCATCCTCACTCCGTTGGCGATGGCTCGAAATGCGATCTTTATCACCTGGACGCTGATGAAGCGTCCGGTACTGCACGTCCTGCTCGAGCAACGCCGCTGGGACAAGCGACGATTGACCGAGCTGCACCACACGATACTCCTGCTGGCCTACCATCATAGTGCAGCGAACAATCACTTCATCTCGTCGAGTGTTTTGCTGCAACCGGTGACGCGTTCCTTCACCACGGGTCGTACAACTCTGCCAACCGAACCGGAGACACCACGAGAAAGCCCCACCGCGGACCATTTTGGGTTTGTTCTGCGCTTTCTCACAAACATCCTCGGGCGCTGGACGGACTCCACCACTGGCACAGTACGTACGCGGCAGTGCGAGAAGCGCGTCCGGTCGCAACTGCTCCTGCTCCTGCTTGACTGGTGCGTTGCGATTTTAATTCAGGCTGCTGGGTACTACGCGGCGCTGCTCGGCTGCGATGACTTCCAGCGGCTACTGGTCCAGATCTGCGCTGTCGCAGTGGAAGTGGGTGGCGAAAACGAATCGATCGGCACGCGCTGTGCCGACTGTCTTGATGCGGCCTGCCAGTACACGAGTTTGCACCCATCCGCCTACCAAGCGATCGCGGAGGCATGCTGCGTTCACAGCTGCTCGGTGCATGATACGCTTCGCATGCGCTACACGGCTCTCTTCTCGAAGCTCCCGCTCCGGCATTCGCTCCGGCAGGTGAACGAGTTTACTGGCGTGAACCGGCGCCGCTGGGAGCAGATCGCGGAGCTGAAGAATGGACTGTACCAAGGGTCGGCAGGATGCTCCCCACACCAGTCGGCCACTCTGCGCATGGCCGATCTGCTTCAGTTCATTAGCCGGATCGTTTTCAGTCGCGATAAGAGCACGTACGTCGGGGGTTACCTCCAGGAGCTTTTCACCCGTTCGCTCAATCAAGCGTCGCGGTACGGTGCGGCAGTGGCATCGCGCGATCTACGCTGCCTCATCCCCTGGGCGCAGTGGGAGGCGGCCCAACTTTGCGTGAACCAGAAGCTACGAACCCAGTTCGGCAAACCAAAGGATACGTTCCTGCGTATTGAGTCCATCGTGAAGGAGTATGCTCGGGTGCTCGATCTCAGCGACCAGTTCACGGTGCGCAACGTGCGTACATCGATGGCCAACCAGCGGCACGCACGCATCCTGCTCGGTTTCCTTGAAGCGCTCGAGAAGTCGATCTACAACGCAGCCGAAGGGACGGCGTACGCATTACCACCGCCGGAAAAGCCAGCTCGCACCTTCTTCCGCGTGAATCATGCCACGTGCGCCGAGTGGTTCTCGCGCATACGCACCTCGGTCGATCTGGTCGCCCTGCACTGCATGGAACCGGAGATGGTGATCCGGTACTCGGAGGCGGTACTGCGCGAGCTGGTGGCAGCAGGCAAGACGGCGGATTTAATCTTCGAGCACACAGTGATGTCGCTTGTGTGGGCCTTGCTGCGCAACTGGGAGTCGGACGCATTATATGGCGTGTACGTGTGGTGCAAGCGGCTAACGGGCCGCAAGTACAGCTGGATCCGGATGGCGGCGGAGGAAGCGGCGGGCCACCGGGAGACGGCGGCATTCGGCTTCCGGGCTATACTCGCCGACCCGGGCGGGATGGACCGGCATATACGAGACTTCATCGTGGATCAGACGATCCTCTCGCTACTGTTTACCGGGGACTACCGGCAGCTTCATGAGTTTCTGCAGGCCGAGGAGAGTAGCGGGTCGCCGAGGGCGACAATACCGCTGATCACGGTGACGGCGGCTCAGATTCAGTCGATCATTGCGTACGAGGAAACGCACGACGTGAACGTGATCGACATTAGCCAGTGGGAGCTGATCGAGGTGGACACGAACGTGGCGAACAATTTCTCCAGTCACAAGATGATCTGTGCGGTGGAGAACAGTCTGTCCGGCATCCTGCTCCAGGAGCAGATCGTCCAGCGGGAGCGCATGGTGGATGGGTGCACGGAGCTCATCCAGTGCTACCTGCAGGAGTGTCTGATGACGCGCTGCCGGGAGTATTTCTTCCAGCTGACCATCACGAACCACATCCTGAGCAAGATCACGCAGCGCTTCCGGCAGGTTGACGCATGCGACGTCAGCTCGCTGAACGTCGAGAAGCAGTACGGTACGCTCACGCTGATGCGGCTGCTGGCGTGGTCCGAGTTTTTGCTCGTCGGGGCGCAGCAAAACACCGACCTCCGGTTGGATCTCGTGTCGAGCGGGCGCAAGGAGCGCAACTACGCGCTGTGCCGACGCGAGCTGGAGAAATACTACCACAAATCCGGACTGGCCGAGCGGCTGGGATGCCCATCCGGACCGCGGCTCAGGCTGGAGGAGGTGGCGGCAGCGGTGACGGGTTCGCCAAGCACGGTGGAGCTGTGGGACGAGAATTTGGCCCGTGCGGTCTACGAGCACTGCAAGTGGCTTTACTGCCAGCCCGGCCGCCGCATGGATGCGATCGAGCTGGCCGCGTGTGCGACAGTCGGGATCGATGAGCGCTTCCAGCAGATGCGATTGGAGCGAACGGATGATGGTGCGTCAGGGCGTTTTTCCGAGCGTGTCGCACGGTTCCTGCTCACGATCGGTGACTGGATGGCGTCGGGCGAAACATCGGCGCACGAGTTGCGCAGCGTATTACAACTAAGCCAGCTTCTCCCGACCCTGACGCCGGTGGTGGAACACGCTGATATGCTGTTCGGTGCGGCCGATCGGCTCGTTGGGACGCTGCTGCAAGGTGCGGCCCGTCGATGTCCAGCGCTAGCGAAAGCTTGGTTTGCGCTCGGCTCGTGGATGTATCAGTGGGGCAAGCGAATTGTGGAGCATAGTGGAGCGGCTGCCGGTAAGACGAGCGCCCGCTTTAGCGCTGAACAGGTGCGTGGGAGTTTAGCCGGCGCGAATATTTCCAGCGCCACGTGCGAGCGTATCGTCGCAATACTGAACGAACATGAACCGTGCCAGGTGATGCCAGTCACCGTCGTTGAGGATGAAGGTGACGAACTCGCAGTTGACAGTGCGGCAACGATCGGTTCGATCGGTTTGCAGGAGGAGCTACAGCGTGCCATACCCGATCTGGAGCAGTCCGTAACGCAGGATCAACTGCACGCCGTCGTAGAGCTCTGGCGCAGCAAGCATCGGGCGATGTACGGGTACTACGCCGAGGCCGCCGAGGCGTACTTCCGCTTCCTGCAGCTCTCGTCCGGCCGCGCTAACGTCGAAGAAGGTGTAGATAGTGAGCGGGCACGATCGGTGACGGTCACGCTGCGGTTGCTCCGTTTGATCGTGAAACATGCGCTCGGACTGAAGGAGGTGCTGGAGGAGGGTCTGGCAACGACGCCGAGCGAGCCGTGGGGTGTCATCACACCGCAGCTCTTTTCTCGTCTCGCACACCCGGAACCGTACGTGCGCCGGCGCGTTTCGGAGTTGCTGTGTCGTGTCGCGAAAGACGCCCCGCATTTGATCATCTTCCCGGCCGTGGTCGGTGCGGTACAGGACGGCCCGAACGAGCTGGTGTCGAACAATGCCACCACACAGGGACTAGGATTTTGCTTTAATGCACTGCTCGAGATTCTGTCGCGCGACATCCCTAAGACGGTCCAGCAGGTGCAGATGCTCGTTCACGAACTTCGCCGCATCTCACTGCTCTGGGACCAGCTGTGGCTTGTGTCACTCCAGAACATCTACGCCGACTATGCCAAGCGCATACCGATGTTCGAGGGCGAATATAAACGGCTGCTCGCATCCGGTGCGCTGGACGATCCCCGCCGCCGGTCGCTGCTCGTCGAGAAGCATCGGCTGCTGCTACGCCCGCTGCTCTTCGTGATGGAGCAGCTGTACAAGATCACGTCGGTCCAAGCGGAATCGAAACACGAGCGAAACTTCCAGCAGCACTACCATCGCACCATACAGACGATTCTCGCAATGCTGCGCGACCCATCCAGCTGCACCCACCCGCTCGAGGGCTGGTCACAAGTGCTGCGGCTGTACGAGAGCCTGCAGCGCAATCAACCGCGTCTCTCCGAGATGCTGCAGCTCAGTGACGTCAGCCCGAAGCTGCACAGTTGCCTTTCGCACACCGCCATCGCCATGCCCGGCATCGATACGAGTCGTGCTGCCAGCCGCCAGCCGATACTGATCCGCTCCGTCGACAACGGCATCCAGATACTGGCGAGCAAGACGCGCCCGAAGAAGCTAACGTTCTGCGGTAACGACGGCCGCCGGTACGGATACCTGCTGAAGGGGCAGGAGGATCTGCACCTGGATGAACGCGTCATGCAGTTCCTGTCGATCGCCAATCTCATGATGCGGAAGTCGATCGACTGCAACGGGAACGTCACACACTACCGGGCGGAACATTACTCGGTCATACCGCTCGGGCCACGCTCGGGGCTGATCACCTGGGTCGACAACACGGTGCCGATCTACATGCTGTACAAAAAATGGCAGCACCGGGAGGCGCTCAAGAAAAAAGAAATCAAAGGGCACGATGGTGATGCCGCGGTGCAGCGTCCGTCGGAATTGTTCTTTAAGTAAGTATTGGCACAGACATACACACACACAAGCAGGCTAAAGTTGTTACAGGCAAAGCGATTCTGAAGTGAAATCATTCGATGAAATCTAGATTCAGGTTTCTTTCATGGTAAATTTATCAGGAATCTTTCATAAATCTCGAAAGAATTATGAGCTTATAAACATCCTTCTCCTCTTCGATCAGTTTCCATGGATCTTCAATTTTTGGAAGTTTTGTAAATCTTATGCTCACTGACTGTTTCTTCCTTTGCAGTAAGTTAACACCGTTGCTGGAAAAACATGGCATGAACACATCCACCAACCGCCGGGAATGGCCACTGTCGGCACTAAAGCAAGTGCTGGCCGAGCTGCAGCTGGCAACGCCACGCGACCTGCTGGCGAAGGAGCTGTGGTGCACCAGTGCAACGGCGGCAAGCTGGCGGCAGGTCAACCGCAACTACTCCATCTCGCTAGCCGTCATGAGCGTGATCGGCTACATTATCGGACTGGGCGATCGGCATCTGAGCAACATGCTGGTGAAGCTAGCGACCGGTGAGATCGTGCACATCGACTACAACATGTGCTTCGAAAAGGGCAAGACGTTGCGCATCCCGGAACGGGTACCGTTCAGGATGACGCCGAATCTGGAGGAGGCGCTAGGTGTGACCGGTATCGAGGTAGGTGGATTTTTTCTTTCTGTTAGTTCGAGGAGAAAGGGACGGTTTCTTCGAAACAACTTATATTTAACATCCCCACCCAGGCGAGGGAGACACGTTTGCGAGGTATTTCCAATGTTTCTTTTTTAACATACCAGTCTCATTAAGAATCTGTGTCAGTGCGTTTCGGTTACGACTCACTAAAGCTTTGTCACGGAATTCTGTACTGGCGTGGCTGTCGGATCTGCAACACCCTCACCCAGGCCACCATTAGCACTGCTGGTGCTGGTGGTCCATTCGCACCGTAGCAATCGCTCCATTCGTGCCTGATCGTACAGATTGAAGTTGTTGATGATGATATTGCCAGCGATTATGTGGGTGTTACCGGCTGTGCTATTGCCGGACTTTGGCCGAGGTGGACAGGGTGACGTCTCCTCGCTAGCCATGGCAGGCAGTTCTTCGTTACTCAGTGACAGTCGGATTGTGGTAGCAGTGTTTGCCGCGGTGCGATCCGTCGACCCGGCAGGCTGTGAAATTACCACCACCGACTCGTATCGTCCCGGCTCGGACGCGACGGTGGAGACGCTCGCGAGACTGCTATGGTTGGTGAGCGTTGACGTGGCTGCCCCAACTGCGGCGGCGTCCGGACATGATTTGCCGGCGGTTGCGAGCTCGAACACGGACCCGGTCGTTCCTGGTGCTCCCCCGCCTGAGCCGACCGCGATGACAGGATCTGCCGGCACGACCGGCTTGTGGCATGTGAGCAGCTGCTTGAACGCGTGTCGAAAGTGTGTGTTCTTCCACGCGTAGATGATCGGATTCATCATCGAGTTGGCCATCGCCAATGAGAAGGCAGCCTTGTAAAGCGTTGGTGAGCTATCCTCGACGAACGCAAAGATCTGCGTCAGCACCACCACAAAGTACGGTATCCAACAGAAGGTAAAGCAGCCCATAATGAGCAGCACCACCTGCAAGAACAATGCGTTTTTTTTATTTCATCCCCGCTTTCGGAAGCATCAAACGCATCTGCTTCTTACCTGAACCGACTTCCAATCGCTGGACGAACGCTCGGAGGATCCGCCGTGGGCGCGCAGTTGCTTCGCGTGTTTCGACGCCTCGCGCCAAATGCGCCAGTACACGACGAAAAGACACAGCCAAACGACGGAGAAGATGGGCGTGATAACGCCCGCCACGTACCACGGATGCAGGAGCTCGTCAAACTCGCACTCCTGCGCCGTCTCCCACTTGTTCCAAATCAGCGGGATCGTTGCGATCGAGATCGCTAGACACCAACCAAACCCCAATATTGTCAGGGCCATCCGCTTCGTCATCAGACTGCCAGAAGAGAGTAAAATCTGATATAATGCAACGAGACATGGGTACTACGGTTCCTTTCGAGAGATGGGTCAGCGATTATTCCTCCGTTTATATCAAAAACCAAAAAGTAGATATCCATGAACCGCACGTTCAAAAGTGATCAAGCGCATACACCTTTTTGTTCGTACAACTTTTAAACAATATTGAAAAATGGCTCACGCATTAGTTTCAGGATGTGTTTGCCTTCAAAACGTATTCGTAAGTAGCTTTTCTAGCAATCACAAAGAACGGTAACGATAATTGTTTGATCTATGTTACTTTACACTCAAAGCAAGATTTATTTTGTCTTTTAGTTGTCGATTTACGAACTCTTGATTGGGTGTTACGGGCATAAAAAGATGCCGTTTCACTTATTCCAAGGCTGTTCCCTGCACATACGTACCTGGTGTAGTGGAGAGGGTAGCAGATAGCAATGTACCGATCGACTGCGATCGCGATCAGATTCCATATCGAGACACTGCACGCAATGATAAGCACGAAAAAGCGCAACAGGCACAGGTGCTTGTGCCGACCGAGATCAACTCCCATGTAGAACGCAAGATGGTACGGTAGCGTCAACCCGACGAAGATGTCCGAGATGGCAAGCGACAATACGAACAGATTCGAGATCAACCACTGCAGCCGCCGATAGTACCAGACGGCGATAATTGTCAGTATGTTGCCACTGAAGATGCAAACCATCAGTATCCCGTCGATCACGATCCAGATCACGAGATCTTTGTGTATCTCGTTGACCCGATCGGCGAAAGGAACACCTCCACCAACGGCATCCATCTTGAATGCAAGTTTGATTGTGATATGTGTGAGCACAGCTTTTGACACACGAAATGTGCTCCGGGACTTGGAAATTCGCTTGGTGGCGCTCTATCTCTCCGGTGACTCCATTTCTGGACCTGCGTTCTGCCGGACTTTCCTGGAGCTATTCACAACAACTCAGTCGCAGCACAATGTTTTCACGTCGTGTGGCTGTATGTGGGCTAGGTTTTCTTCCAGCCTGGTACTCGACTCTGAAGATGTTCGTCCGCACACACCCCAAACACAAACACACACGTACACGTACAGCGTGCCGCGAAAAGACGGAATCAGCGACAGGATGTACTTCTGTCAAACGTTGGCGATGGGTTGCTACTGGCACGGTGCGTTCTGCAAAGCTCAACCGACACCGCATGTATTCCGCTTGCTGGTGTGATGATGCCTCTTCCTTGTGTTATGTACATGTTCGTGTGTATCTGTATGTACAATCGTGACGTCATATGGCAAACACTGGCACAGTGTGGCCCTCTCGCCACGCCGTGGGGGACAAAATGGTTGCGATTTTATTCTGATAAACTTTTATCATCATACCCCCTCCCTCGCGGTGCAATTTGGTTCTTCGTGTGAATTCTTCCGCTTGCGAGATTTGCCTAAATTTGAGACCTGCCCAAAATCCGATCTCTTCTGTGGTACTTGAAGCTTTAGCGGTTGGGTTGTTGTCTGTATAGAAACATGCAGGAATCATTGAGAGCAGCTACCTAGGAAACTTTCCGAGGCACATCTGTTTAACAAAAAATAACAAAATAAATCCACCAACCTGAGCAGCGTAACAGATGAGCTTCAGCGCGTAATCGCGAGGCCGCGAAACCGGGCAGGCCTAATTGAAGTACCAGAACCGGTTCGTATCGCCTCGAGTGAGCACTGATTTTGACCGAAATCGACCGCAGGCCAGTTTTTTTTTCCACTATCGATGCTTTCGGCGATGACTATATTAGCCTATTGCGAAGGCTTCAAATCGGACAAAAAATCTTGCAATGCGGAACCCCTACATACATTAGGAACATAACCACAAAAAAGGGAGGAACAACAAGCTTGGAAAGCGGTGTAGAACAAAAAAACGAAACGAGCAAGCAAAACATTAGACAACGGGAGCCGAGCCACCATTAAAGCGTCCTCTGTTTGTTCTTTGTCGGAAATCCCACTCCCCATCTTCCCACCCTTCTCCTCCCTTGTTCATCATGCGGGTACGTGTGGAGTGGAGAGTCTAGTGGCTACTTCACCGCAACAGGTGTCATGGCCGCTCCCGCCAAATGTGTGCAATCGCCGCGCAAACGTCCCCTAAAAATAGGAGTTCAGGTTGCTGCCCGCACCATCATCGCTTATCGTCGTGGATTTGCCGGCAAGGCAAAGACTCGTGCGAAGCGTTTCAGGTGTGCGACGTCACCGTTTTTGCGACGCAACCGCGGGATGAACATAATGGGGCGCTCGGTCGACTGTAAAACTGTCGACATCGTAATGAGTAATCGATTGACTGGTGATGGTGGCGGTGGTAATGTCGGCAAAGCGACAATTAAGGAACTAGATTTAGTGCGATAGCAACAGGCGTGATAAGGACTCGCCACAGCCCCATGCTGAGCTCGTTGCGGTCGATATGGACCATTACAAATAGGTCATAGCATTTACTGCAAATGAAAGAAACACACACGCACACAGATATCTGGTAGGGAAAACATAATTAAAAATGAGCTTATGGGAGCCTTAGTTTGCCTGCTTTTGCTGTAGCGAAAGAAAAGCAAAGTCTTAATGCTGTCCGCATGTATGCAAACTACCTGTTGGAGACGTCCATTTGCCTCCAGCCTAACGTAATTTCTTCCACACGACTATCAAATGCTTCCATCAAACAAGCAAACGTTGTTGCCGCCGTTGCTGACCACCTCCGGCCAGACGCTAACCAAACAAACTCGCGTTTGTTTGAACTCTACTACGGGGAAGATTTATCACCGCACTTTCTAACCCTAATTTGCATGACTTGCATAGAATAGCTGTAGTGTGTTGTTTTTTCTATCGCTCTTTCATTCCTTCTTTCAGGGTACATTCCGTCTGACGTGCGAGCATGTGCTGAAGTCGCTGAAGAAAGGCCGAGATACGTTGCTGACGCTACTGGAAGCGTTCGTGTACGATCCACTGGTCGACTGGGCGATCGACGAAGAGATCGGCGTTGGGTTGCCGATGACGGCTGCCGGCATCACCGTCACGACGGTGGCCGCAGCCTCGAACGCACCCGGTATCGTGGCGACACGCTACATCAGCCAGGCGAAGAAGCAGCTCGATCGGGAGGTGACGCGCGACATGCTCAAGGTTCGGTTAGATGAGATCCGCCCCGACTGGCAGACGAACAAGGGCGAGCTGCTGCACCATCTGCTGTACCTCCAGCGGATGTTACCCGATCTGCGAAGGGTGCGGACGGAGTTGGACGAATCGGAGCGATTGCGGGAGTCACTGTCGGCCCAGCTGCAGCTGATCGACGAAGCGTCGATCTTGAACACGGCTTTCGCGAGCCATCCGCTCGCGAGCTTGGCCCAGCGGTTGAAGATGCGTGCGGATTTGCAGGAGGAGTACGTGAACCAGCGCGAACAGCTGGAGCGGGAAGCGGGAAAACTACGCCAACAGCTCGCCCAGTACGAGGACTATCTACGATGGGCTCGCGATGGTACGCATCGAATCGAGCAGTTGCGCACTGCGCTGCTGGATGGTGTATCGATGCTAAACCAACAACCGGACGACGTTGGGTTGGTGCTGTCGGGCGATCCAGGCTACGTGAAGTACTGCGAGGCACGCACGGAGCTAACTCAGCTGCTGGGGCGTGCTACGCCGGCCGTCGAACTAACGCTTACACTGCTGGCGCAGTACGGTGAACAGAAGAGATCGGTCCACCCGCTGCATCCACTGATGCTATACTGCGGCTGGTACGAACGTTTGGCCGACACGGAGGAACGACCGATGGCGGCTCTCAAAACAGCGACGTTGATCAAATGCGAGCACGAGGAAATGGACAAGAAAGAGCCGAGAATCAGAATCGTGGAAGCGAACCGTGCCTTTATGGAGATGGAGCGTGCGCTGGTTGATGGTGGTGGTGATGTTGCGGAGCAATTGTCACATCTTGTAGCGCTCGCAAAATTCAAACTGGCGGAGTGTACCGATAGAGGGGCGCTGGTAGAAGGTTTAACCCGCGTACTGGCCACCTATGAAGCGTTAGAACGTTTCCACGCGAGCATTTCTCTAGCGCCAGTGTCCCGTCCACCGAACCAAGCGAGCACCGACGATCGCATGGGCGAGCTTAGCGAGCAGTTCGAACAACTGATGCGTAACACTGAGCATGATTTATGGACCGACGCAGCAAACGATACAGTGCGTGAGGATGTCGCGACGGCTCGTGCGCTGGTTGACAGCTGGTCCAACCTGCTGACAGAAAGAGAACAAACGACCGCGGATTCAATCATGATGTGTGAGTTAGATGAACTGCTTCGCACGGAAAGCGCACCGTTTGGGGAGGATATGAGGATGTGGCGGCAACCATGGAACGAGCAGCCTGACAAGGAGCTAACGCAAGGTGTATGTATGGCTGGAATTCGTGCTCCTTACGATTCATGTGTTATTTATGTGTCTCATCTCCTTTTTTTTCTAGATTTGTCAGACGGAACAAACGAGCGAACTCACCGAGTGCCTTCTCCTGGTGGCCAAATTGCAGTTTCTGTATGAAATGACGTCGATGGCTTCCTGCTCCAGCGCGCCAATAGACCGTTTCATTCGTCGATTTTTGCGACTGCGTCTTGCTGGTCGCGCCTGGCTGGCAGACAACCTTGTGCATACGATGCAACCTACCGTCGATGACCGATGGCTACAGCAGCTAACCGACAGCGTTCAGACGCTCGCCACCATGCAGCCAGCACTGCAGATCGCTTTCGAGCAACAGCAGCACCGGATGGGAACGGTGCGTAATTGGCTTGCCTGGGCAACGGCTGCCCATCCGCCGCTTTGCCCACCGGAACTGGCACTCGCCTTCGAACAGAGCAGTGCCACCTTCGCCGAAGCGACCGGGAGCTTATTGCACACCATCCACTTTACGCTCCCTCACGCTCAATCCGTCCTGCGCTACGAACGCACGCGCCATCACGATCTCGCTGCCGAGTTCACCATCACCCTCAAACGCTGGCACAAAACGCTCAACAGCTACACGCATCGCGTTCCCTCCATCTCTGTTACGGAAGAGGCACTGGTCGAGCTGCTCGACCCGGAAGGTGCGACCGATCACACGTGGATCAGTAACGTGCGCGCCCTGCTCGATGACATGAACGACCAGCTGCTGTCGAAGATTGACAAGCTCGAGCGCGAAGAACGCCAGCATCAGATACTGTTCCTAACCGCCGCCAAGCAGCTGATCGTATTCGGGAACACGCTTGAAAACATCGTCGGTGATATACGCGCGCTGCTACGCACACATCAACGCATCACCGGTTCCGTGGCGCTCACAAGCTACCTGCAGCACTATCGAAACTTCTTTGACCTACTCCGGAATGTACCGAGAGCGGCACTAGCATCACGATCAGTTGACAGCGACATATCCCTCGATAGCTCACAGTCCGAACGAGCGACGGAGGCACCAAACGCAACAACCGTAGGAACGCCAGAACGATTTCCACTGGACCGCCTGTGCAACATGCTGGACGAACTGGTGACGCTGTTGCCGGTTGTGTTCGAGCAGCTGTTTCAGTTCGGCGAATCACCGCACGATTCGGAAACGCACGGTGAGGTCACGGAGCAGCCGGCGGTCGACGTGGATGAGGCTGCTGGGTACTTCCAGGAACTTAATCTGAGTGCTACCGCAACCGGCTTTTCCGAGCAATCCGATCCAAATGCATTACCGCGTAAGTTTCATACACTTTTTAATGCTCAATATTGTTTTGGTAGCTTCTTTTTACATCTTCCTCGCTCGTACCATTCGATACTGAATACTTTGTGGATTTTTTTTATTATAAGCAAACTAACAGAAGCATTCGTACATCACGCTAGGATTTGTAATTAATATAATTAACTTAACTATTAATATATTTTATTTATTCATTATTCTGGAACAGATTAGCGCAACTTATTCTACTAAATGTGACGCAACTTATTTTGATAAATGGGAGATTATTTTAATTTTTGTAAAATTAAAGTACATACATATCCAGAGTTACTACCAAATTATATAGTGTTAATATAATATCTTTCAATTTATTCTGTGCGGCAAATGAGAACATAAAGTTTAATGTGCGTGTGAGGCACAGTACTAAAAAGACAATCTTCGATTAACGATTTTAATCCCTGTATCGTTTTTTTTTATTTTCAAATACTTTCGTTTACAACTAGTTTTCGTTTTTTCTAAATGCAATGAAAAACTAGCTACACAATTTTATAGCTTATTCAAAATTGCCAGTGATAATAAAAGGCTAGTTCAAGAGAAAATATCAGAGAATAGGTTACCTAGTTTGATATGAGTATGCAAAATCGACTTTTGTCTCTTTTGTCTACCTAATTGTGATGAATTTTTGTTCCAATTTTTTGTGAGTGCATTGCTAGAAAATGTGGAAAGGAGATGTAATAAGGAAAATAAACCAATATCAACTACGTAACGTGACAAAATCCACTGCAAAGACAGAAAATCATTAAATTTCAAGTGTCTGATGTAACGTTTGAGTCGCAGGATATCTAATGTTGAAAAATTACCACATAACCACCAAAACATTATTACCTCAATCAAGTATATTAACTAAAACTAACATGTCTCCTTATTTCGCTCCATTTGAACGCAACAGCTAAAAAAGGGAAACAGCTGCAGGAACAGCAACCACAGGGCCAAAAGCGCAACACGTACGCCGTGTCGGTATGGCGTCGCATCCGGTCAAAGCTGGACGGTCACGATCCAAATCCATCGAGGCGCTGCAGTGAACATGAGCAGGTCGCCTGGATGATCAACGAAGCGACGGATCCGGCTAATCTGGCCCTAATGTACGAAGGCTGGACACCATGGGTTTAAAGAGGATGGAGGCGCCCGGTGGCGCCTAGGATTTTGTTTCTTCTCGCCACGACCAACACACTGAAGAAAGCTGTCGAACGAATAGTATGTAAGTTAGCTAGGAAAGGATTATCCAAAGGGCGTAATTCACGATAAGTGAAGTATTTCAAATTAAATGAAGTATAGAAGAAAAAAGCGAAAGAGAGATAGAGAGA
>JXXB01036839.1:0-10337 GCA_000956275.1 Anopheles koliensis | reverse complement strand
GTGTGTGTGTTGTGTGTGTGTATTTTTTTACGATAGATTCACTTCCCAAGCTGATGCCCATTAAGACGGAAGCGGACGGAAGCGATTTGAGAAACTTTTTTCCCATCCCCAGAACCCCAAGTGGACAGAGCACAAAATCGCTACCAATGCACACTTTCGCAGAGTGTGTGTGTGTGAGTGTTGTTTTGTTGTTGTTTTTTTTCGTTCTTTTTACGCTTTCAAACGTCGTACCTAAGACCCGGTTAGCATGCCTTCCTTGATTGCTGTTTTGCTTCAACCTCATTCGGTCCGCTTGTCGGTTCCCTTGTTGCTACTAAAGACATTAAAAATATGTTCCTGTTCCCTGCGACTGCGTTTGCCTTCCTCTGACAAAGAGGGACAACTCCCCCTCTCTTTCGTTCTCTGCTGTGTGAAACCATTTTCCCAGGTTTCCGTTGGAGTTGAGCTCAACAGCAGCACGCTTATGGGGTGCATTCCACAAATGCTTTTCCCCAGAAAAGATCCTCCCAACGAGCCAAGCAGCAACGGCACTAAAGTCCTGCCCACCCTCGGAATTATGTGCACGACGAGGATTCTCAATTGTGTGGATTTGTTTTGTTTTTGCGTGTTTATGTTTATGTGAGCGTGGGTGCGGGTTTGAGAGGCATGGAAAACCCGACGTAGCCAACCGTACAGAAGGGGGTATGGGAGAAAAATACGGTACTAATTAAATTTTATGCTTTTTAAATAGAAAGTTTTCGCGAAACCGTTCCGGCATCGGTCGGCCCTAAGCGGCAATGCACTCCCTTGCGGTACTTGGCTGCGAAACTTTATAGACACCGCTGGATGCTGTATATGAGCGAGTGTTAAGAAAGAAGAGCAGTCTTTTAAAGGATAACGTCCGAAGTGCGATTTAATTTTAAATTACACAAGATTTGAATTGATCGTGATTAATTTGGTTTCAAAAATTTTGTATTTTTATGGCAAATTATGTGGTATTTTGGTTCAAAATTAAAAAAAAAACCAACGTTAAAATTAAATGTATCGTGATTTCGAATATTTCTTACTGAAATGAACTAACAATGTTTCCACTGAGACAAGTGCAATATTTTAGCTGTTTTTATTGAAGTGCTCAAATTTAATAGATAGCAATAGATTTGATGTCTGAAATATCCTATAAATAAATAGTTATTCTTGTAATACTATTTAAACAGTGTTTAGTTAAAAACAACAACTGTCTATTCGTTGATCTTGATTCGTTAAATTGATTAATATAACGTAGAAAAAAAGACTTCTTCAATAATTCATCTCATTTTTACACTACTTTTACTATTTTTTACGATGAAGAATTGTTTGCAATTACCAATGATGCTAACGATGATGATGATTTTTAGCAATTCAATGCAATTTTTTGGTTTTGGGCTAGTATTATCAAGCATGAAAATTGTTTTTACTTTGAATTTATAAAACTTTATTTAAATCTCTCATTAACCTCAACATAATTTAATTTATTGACTGTTTTAATAAAGTGTGTAAACACTTAAAATACATTTTATGTTTTAAGTTTTGCTTACTGGTAATAACAATGAATAGATTATTTTAAATGAACATAATTGTTCATTTAAATTTTTTCGGAACGATAATAAATCTAAAACTCCAACAAACAAAAACCTAAATTATTCAATTTAACTGAGTGGGGTCTTGCTCAGTAACGAACACTTTTTTATGGTGACATGTGTCATAATATCTACAATTAATGGTAATTTTATTATCCTGAATGTTCGTATCAGATTCTAACAAACTCTTGCATGCAAAAGTAGCACGAACACGAATTAAATTGTGCCATAAATTTGTCTGATGTGTTAATTTTAGGTGTTTTGTACAGGAACTGTTGCTTGTAAAGTATTGAACACACTATATTAAATACCATACAATAACATTATTTACAAAGTGTTTTGCCAATATTTGTCCAAGGAAATTTACTGCTCAATAATTGAAAAATCCTTCTAAAGTAAGCTAGAAACAGGTTTGGCATTTTAAACAAACTTTAAACGACCCTCATTTTCCTTTAATTTCGACACAAAAAATTCACCACCAAGGGTCGTTTGCGTTCCTCGTATCAAGACGCAATCAACATCAGTTGTTGGTAATTACGATTTGGTAAGAAATCAATCGGAATCAATAAACAATCAAAACACACAGAACCGAAAGTGAAATTAATCCCATTTTCCGGACCCCCTTACATCCGCGGGCCCGTACCCGGAAAGATTTCAGGAAATCATTAGGCACTCGTCGTGACACCCTTCACTGCTGGCAACAGCGCGGAACAAAATTACCTTCTCCAATGGCCGCGTTCGGTTTTGTAAGCATCAATCGCTCATAACATGACCTTCAGAGCGGCGAAAGAAAAACGGAACAAATAGAAGCAAAAACAACTAAACACACCCGTGTGAACAAAGAGCTTTTCCTGTGGTCGATCCGGACCGGTGGTGAGAGTGAGAGAGAGAGGGATTGGTAGTACAAAAACACCTTCTTTTTTATTCTCACTTCTTGCATCGAAAACCCGTTGCCTTGCCATGCTTCGTCGCCATTGATGGAAAACCGGCGCACGCTTGTACACAAATCCCCCCGCACCCGTGACCGGGACTCCTCACCCCACTGTCCCGTGAGGCAGTTTATTTTATTGTTATTTCCACCAATCTTTTACTTCGGTGTTCCTTTTTCACCACTCACCACTGCCTGTTGGGATTTTTCGTTATTTTTTCTTCTCTCTTGCATTTTATCCCCAGGACATTCCTGTAGTCCTTGTTTGTTTTTTTTTTGTTTGTTATTGTTTGAGACAGTCCTTCGCGTCCCTCCCGAACAAGCCGGGTTGAGCAATAAAAAAGACGAACAACATCTCGACCCTCGAGCGATTTTCACTTTCCTCCGGGGTGCTCCGGGTTCCTGTTTCATTTTCTCCACCGCTTCGCTTCACTGTGGCTCATTCAAAAGCGAGCACACTAAGCAACACAACATGAATCCTTTCCACCACTCCCGGGAACAGGTCCTGGGGAGAAAAAGATGAAAAACATAACCCACGCCAGCATCGACAGTGGGTGACAGTGGAAAATGAACCGGCTATTTTCACGCCCTTGACTTTACCCAATTCGTCTCCGAGCGTGGGGACCATCGTAATGTGGAACGGGATTAAAGGAACAGCTGGTACCGCTGGGATGGGGTTTAGGTTCCCGGTAGAGATTTTTCCCATTTCGCCTCCATTTTTTCCGCCCAGCACCGCACGAGCAGCATGTTTCGTGTTTATGGCTATTTTAATTTTATCTCTCACTTTCCGATAAGATAAAAGCGTATTGGAGAGTGTTTGGGTATTCGTTTATTTATGTTTTTTTTTTCGAGCAGAAAAAGGCGTAAATGGGGCGATGAAAATGAGACACACTTACAAATCTCATCCGAAACCGATCGCTAAAATCTTCATACGTCCGTCCCGCTTAGTTTGGGGTGAAGTTTGGCGAAAATACGTTTACCCTCCCCGTTAAATGCGCGTACTCATGCATACGGTTTAAACTCAGTCGGATTTACTTTCTCGCCTCTGCAAACGGGAAATCAAATGTGGAACAAAGATCTGCACAAACCTCACCGTAGCTTCGCGCAAGCGAGAGAAAAAAATCCAACATGATATAAAAATAACGCCTGTCGCCATCATTTGAAGGTAATGTGTGAAAATGTGGCACGGATTGGAAATGGTTCATAAAAATGTTCTCACCATTCCGGCCGACCGGAGGGGGTGGGAGGGTGTTATCTGCTCAGTTACAGCCTGTCTGGGGGTGAGATGGGTGAGTTTACTGCCTCGGCTTTGACACTTTGTCTGGTGTTAACGTTTTACGTTTCAATGGAAAGGATGGTACTCGAGTTTGTGTCCCTTTTCCAATGGAACGGGTTTTGATGGCAAGACATTTTCGCAGCAATCCTTGTTTGTTGTTTGAAATTAAACTATACGTCATTTGTTTTCCAATTGCTCTATTCCGACTGGTCGTTTGCAGAACATTGAGTATCGTTTCCAAACCGGTTCGGAAGCAAACGTTTATCTAGTTTTTATTGATTATTTAAGTGCATATTGTTAAGATAGTTGACTAGATGGATTCTTGGTGTATTAATTAAGTTGGGAACAACATTAAATATAATTAGTTTTTTTTTAATCTCATTTTAATCACACATTTTATAGAAAAACATGTACACAATCATCAATTTATTTTCTTTTTGAATAAATTATCCTTTTGTATCCTCATTGAAATTGTTATAAAAGATGATAAAAGATAACCAATATTGGAAGATAACCACATTTCGCTTCAATTTATAGCGTTTCCGACCATTCCAGATCATTTTCCGTAGTATCTAAGATCTGTAGCTTTCAATCCAAAAAAATATCTACACTTTTTTATAAATTCCGAGTATGAATGTCTGTTTGCAAGATATAATTCAAACAATTCAGTTTTGTATTGTTTACTGTGTGATTAATACAGAAAAGAAACCATGGCTTATAAATAAAAGCTTATTATACCATGGAAAAATATTACAAATCATTTTTTACCTGATTCATAAAGCAGTGAATAATGTTGGGAAAACATTTCCTTTCATCAGGAAAAAACCATCACGTTTTAAGCAAATAATCTCACATTTTCTAACTCAATTTTTCTATTTCCACTTTGTCCAGGCTACCCTAAACAATTTAAATAAGGTCTTTCGAGTGTCTGTGGGAAACGTAAATTTAGAAAACACAAAAAAACGTTATTCTTGTGTTTGGTTTAGTTGAATTTCTGCTGGAATTCACATTCAAATGCGATTTTAATCATTATTTAATGAAGTTCTACCAATCCAGCATGCATTATTCACAAATTTGACGAATTCGTTTAGTTTTTTGTTTGCATAAACAGAACTGTGTACGAGAAAATGTGGTCTATCTGGGTGTGTAATTTTAAATATACGACAATATACAAGGTTATTTTAGTCGGGAATCTTTCAAAAACAACAAAATGTGTATAAAAATAATTAAAAATTGTCAGTGTATGATGAGATATTTTAAAAGAAAACGAAAAAACTACCCTTCCCACAGCCACGTGCAATCAAAATTTATCAACAGTTATCCTAACCGCTAAGTATTCCCATAAACTATCGTTAGTAGTTGATGGCAGTACTACAAACGATTGCCCACCGGGCATTTCATCTCTCATCCGTTACAGCGCGTTAGGAAAAACCACTGCAAACTCAAATGATGATTCGCTTTTACGTGATTGCTTCCCTTCACTCCGGGATCCCTGTTTTGCACTTCCTTAACCACACCGCGTGACACTTTTTATCGGACCAAACACCCACCACGAAAAATGGCAACTTATTTCGGAGCCAACTAACAACGCCCGCAAAGGCCTCCAAGGAATCGGTAGCACGCATCAAACTTTTTCGCTGGTTTTCTTGGAAAGAACTTTCTATTTCTGTTGATTCCGACGTAGGCGTCACAGGAAGCGGGAGGATATCCTGCGGCCTAATCGATTTTCGCTGTCGGCGGAAGTGACGTTTGCCGCAAAAAGGAGCGCTGGTCCAAACTTTGCCCTCTGGCTAGTTGAGGTTGTTTCTGTTTTGTTTTTTGTTTCTTTGTTTTTCTCACTTTTCTTTCCGTGCAAGCCTCTGTGTGGGATTTTGTCAACGGAAAACGTGCACACGGGGTCCTATAGGGAATAGGTCGGAAAATGGCGTTTCAGGATCACTTATCGAACAAAACAACCGACAAAAAAAACAACCGGCCGGTGCTGATTGCTGTTGCTCATCAAATTTCCAACGACCTGCGGAGGCAGTGAGGGCAAAACGAGAAAACGACAACGAACGCCGAGACACAACATGCCGATTTCCACTTTTTCGGCAGCTACCAACGATGACCATTATTATGAACATTTCCACTTATTCTCAATTTAATTCCTTCAATAGCGTTCGATCCATCCACTGCCAGGTGTCCGGTCCCTGTTGCATTCCTTTCCCATGCGGCATGGGAAAAATAGCATCGCACGCCAAGCGAACGCTCAGCTAGCCGCCATTCCCAAAATTGGCTACATGGACGCGTGTACCACCATTAACGGCGGAACAATTATTGAATTGGCTGCAATCAAACGTGCGGCCATAAATTTCCAATCTCCACTCACGCGGCGGCTCTCCCCCCCTGGGAGAGGTTTTCCGTTCCGCGAGTTTCCTGTTATTGCCTGATCCACCCTCCACCCCCAGCCAGCGGTGTTTCCACACCCCCCTTTTGGAAGCTCTAAAAGTATAGCGGAACGAAAACGCCAAAACACGGACAGGCTGTTCGTGGAATCAATCCGATCATAAATCGTTTCACTTTCTGAGGGGCTACCCCTAGGAGAAAAAATAATCATTGCCCATTAGTATACGATCCCACTTTTTTGCCTTCCTTGTACTCTGCTGAAAACAGCACCATGTCGAAAAGAAATAAAAATGGAAAACAGAAACCGTTTGGTCAAATGCTTCCAGTCAGTTGCGACGCAACGCACTCGAGCTGCTGTAGCATTTTTTTTTTTGGTTTGTTTCGTTATTTGTGACTGATAATTAACAACATATTTTCGCTTGCAGGATCCATTTACTTCGCGCTCGGCGTCAGCTTGCAGCACGTGCAGCACTTGTAATTCTATTTTCCACGTTACGTGCAGGATGATTTCCTTCCCCTGAGCATCCGACCAGGGCCTTCGAGGAAAGAAGCACGTGAACGATCGTCACTAACGCTGGGGACGTGAAAAAAGTGGAGTCCGGAACACCTTTTAACGGCACCGTATGACGTGTGTGAGCGTTTCTTTTTTTTATGACCCAACTACGTACCCCATAAAGCAGCGGTTGGCATGGTGTCGGCAGCAGGACGCACATTCGCTGACACGCTGGTACCAACCGCTGGCAAAGGTAGCCATTCTCCGACTCTCCCTTTCCACCGCATAACCGAGGCCATTATTTTCCTATTAAAAATGTAACTAGCACAAAATGAGAATCTAATACCTACCTCGACGCGGCGCTCGCACCGTGCAGCGAGTGGAATCGGGAAACGTGATCCACTAGGATTCTCCATGTGATGTGAACATTAATATTTCATACACCGAACTGACCGCGCTTCATGGTCGGTTGGAAGATAATGCGTAAAACAACAGCGAAACCTACCAAATCCCGTCCTTTAAGTCTGCCAGCGCTGATGTGGACAACATTAGTGGTGGATGAAAATAAAACACCGCTCAAGGAGGTTGGTGGTGTTATGCTGGGCGTGAGTGATTATGATGAGCTTGGAGAAGCTTCACATTATCGAGTGCAGCTAGGTTCAAGCTCGTGTGAATGGACAGGTGACACACTTAGTTTTTATGATCCTGAAGTGGATTGGAGTTTCGTTTCGTTTGTGGTGGATTGCAGCAATATCAGATGTTTTTTTTTGGACATATTTTCTGAGCAATTTCGATAAAACTATCATTGACTGTGTTTATTATCATGCGATTTAAAATGTGTGCTTTATACAAATGTATAAAGAATAACTATTAGTCTGTGTTTTATAAGACAAAATTTGAATGAGATAAACTAGCTACGAGCCGGTTGCACGGTATGCCAAGCATAATTTATAATGCTGCTTAGCCTTAATTATGCGATTCTCTGTTAACAATAGGATTATTATACTTCCTTTAATTGGCTCGTCATTGTTTCAAATACTACCTTTGCTTCAGGAAATCCCTCCGACTCCCTCCAGAGCCCTCCCGAATTTTGTTTCGCTATGTATGCACGGGGATAATAAGATTTAGACATTGACCCGGCAGAGAAATATATAATAAATAAGATGTGTTTACCTTGTGTTATTTTACTGCATTTTTAACTCGATTGAGGCAATAGTTCTTTTCATTATATTGATTTCTTTAAAATCATTTATTGGTTATACAACATTGATTGTTTTAAATTTCGTCACATGCATTGAATTTGTTTACAATGTTTCAAGGCGACAGGAGAGTATCAGAAAAAATAACAACAATTGGTAGATAATAACAACAATTATTACAACAATTTATAAAGGAAAAAGCATATAATAAATTGTTATAATTTTTCTTTCGAATATAACAACTTTCAAAATTTGTACTATGTTATTTATAAATAGAATGGTCGAGTAATAACTCCCGACATTCTAGGTAATAATTTCTCACATTCCAGGGATCAAGTGATTTGCTGGCAAACTGGACCTAATTCTAGTTGGCACAAATGACTTAAGAATATTACACATAACGTTATGATTAATAAGAAGAAGTAATATTATCTTTTGTTTAGTCTATCTTAAACCCAAAACCACGAGTAAACCAAGATCATTAAGAAATTCACTTGAAAAAAAGATAGTTCACTTCATTTGAAAATAGATAGAAGTGAAATAAATTCACTTTAAATAAAAATTCTATGAAATCAGAGATAATTAAAAAATCACTAGAGGACAAATTTAACTATTTTTGAGGCTAATCTGATTTTAAAAGTTCCAAGTTTAAATTAACTAGTAAAAATGCAACCAATATATTCGAAAAGTCACACGCTGTGCGATTATTATCTGGTCCATAATTAAAAATGTTTCATTTGCAATCCAAGCAAACCATCGATTCTTCTTTCGCATCAAGTTAGCCTTGAATCTCCGTATAGATCAAATCATAATTTCAAAATTAAATTTCCGCCCAGAAAAAAAATTCCCATTATGTGGCTAGTGGTTCGGTTTTGCTACACACAGTTCCTTAAAATTCACTACTTTCTCCTGCGTCACCACCAAAGGCTTCTATTTGGATCGCTACTGGTTGGCCTATCTACGGCAAGCGCTCACTGGCAAACCATACGCCATCCGGCACTGATGGAGCATTTCCATGAAAACCTACGGTCCTTTCCGGTGGAAATATCGCTCGGTGCCTTCGCACTCTTCGCCATCGGAACGCTGGTTTCTTACGGGCTTTATCGGCACTATCGCCGCGCTAAGGAAAATCGGTCGAGGGTCGCGATTCGCCAACGCTACCTCGACTACATCGTGCTGTGTCTGATGGTGAGCGTAGCCAATGCCGCCCGGAACCATCTGCACTGCACGAATAAGGAAGGGCTCAGTTTGCGGCAGCTTGAAGGATACCGGCGTGATATTAACGTGGCCGTTGGTCGATTTCGAGCCAGCGCGAGAAAGTTGCTGCACGAACCACCGCTAACGTGGAACAATTCGAACAGTTTCCTTGAACGATACTTCCGCCTGGATGATGAACGCTTCGGAGAAGAAATTCTCGCACTCAAACGGTAGGAAGTGGCAGGGTTTTCCTAATCGATTCCAGAAAAGTGGGCTTCATTAATCTGGAAGGCACTGCCGTCAACGTCATGGAGTCTCCGCATGATCCCCGTATGATCTGGTGTACGTTTCCCACACGTTTCAATTTTTTTTGTATTTCATTTTATTCGACAGAGATTCCCGATCACTGATGAGCCCGTTGACCATCAAAGGATTGCTCGAACTCTAATCCGATGCCGAACGGAGCTGGCCGAATCGTCGTGGAACGGCTTGCCAAGCAGCGCCGGCATAAATCCCGACTCGAATCAATTAAGAGATTATCAAATAAGCTTGTGCCGAATGTTTGATTTATGTCCCAATAGATTTTCTGCCATTTCGGGTTCGCTCACGACTGTTGGATTCCATTTTTTTGCCTTGCTCGAACCCCTTTTTTGTGCGATCGCTTTCATCTTGAATCGAATTGGGTTCGTGCAATCTATCCCGGCTGCTTCGTTCCTCGAAAAGAGATGGTTATTTTCAACACCGGAAGAAAAAAACATAACAATCATTCTACGTAGAATCAATGCGAAACGATGGAGGCGGCCGGATGATGCTGACAGAGAAATTAAACGCATCCCAAGCCGATCTGTTTGGCAAGTGTCAATTCGCTTGATCGAAAAATCAAACGCAAGTGAATCAAATGCTGCATGCGAATGAATCGAAGTTGTTTGCTTGTTTGGAAACAGGTCGCTAACTGAAATGGCATCAGCACAACCAATTACGATATTTATCGCTCCGGCGTTGTGTTGTTGAACGTACTGCTAAGAGCTTCTCGATTTACTCAGCTCAATTTCGAGAGACCCGTGTCATAGAGAGCATTTTTTTCCTAATCAATTAATAAAAAAATCGGTCTGCTAAACTTTCCGCCAAGGTTGCTTCTAACAATATCATAAGCTGCTATACTTCTCACTAGCATTTCGATCATATTAAAACGAAATGAACGTTTCATCTTAACTCATACTAACTGCATCAAATGTAATGGCTCTTTAAGTGATACACCAAATTA